>JASANE010022955.1:0-16161 GCA_030248225.1 Trileptium ribeirensis
GAAGATCAGTTTGGATGGAAGATACGTTTTGTGGATACGTTTCAATTCCTACCATCATCACTCGAAGCGCTGGTCAACAATCTAAAACGTCATAACGACAATCAAGTCGACGCAGTGCATCAATATTTTGGCAACAGGACACCCATTATGCTACGCAAGGGTGTCTACCCATATGAATACATGGACAATGTGGATCGATTCAACGAAACCACTTTACCCCCGCAGTTGTCGTCCTACTCATCGCTCAATGGAAATGGAATCAGGGACGGAGATTACGAGCATACTCAAACGGTATGGGCTGAAATGAACGTCAAGGATTTGGGTGAATACCACGACCTCAAGAGCGACGTTTTGTTGTTGTGCGACATGTTCGAGCAATTTCGACAATTTGGTCTCGACAAATTTCAACTTGACCCCGTACATTACATAACGCTTCCGAGCTTCGCATGGGATGCGTGTTTGAAGAAAATGGGTGCTCGTCTAGATCTTATTACCGACGGCGACATGTATTACTTTTTCGAGGATGGTATTCGAGGTGGTGTCTCAGTCATATCACATCGGTATGCGAGGGCGAACAACTCGTACGTCAACGGATACGACAGCTCTCGACCGCGCGAATACATCATGTACCTCGATGCGAACAATTTGTACGGATGGTCAATGGTTCAAAAACTACCATACGACACCTTCAAATGGATGTCGCGTGAGGAGATTGACAATGTCGAGTGGTCAGCGGTCGACGCAAGCGGGGACATCGGATACGTGCTCGAAGTCGACCTCGAATACCCCCAAGAGCTTCACGATGACCACAATGATTACCCCCTCGCACCGGAGCGGCTTCAAATCAACGATGATATGCTCTCGGATTATTGTCGGAATATCAAGGAAAAACTCAACGTCACCGATGCAGCTGTCGAGAAGATGGTACCAAACCTCTACGACAAGAAGAATTATATAGTTCATCTCAAGAATTTACAACAATACATCGCTCTTGGTATGAAGTTAGAGCGGGTTCATCGGGTAGTGTCGTTTCATCAGCGGACGTGGATGGAACCATACATTAGCTTCAATACGGAGATGCGGAAAAACGCAAAGAGCGATTTCGAAAAGGATCTATACAAACTACTCAACAACGCAGTTTTCGGCAAGACGATGGAAAATGTGCGCGGGTACGTCGACGTTAAGCTAGTCACAGATGAAAATAAATACGAAAAATTGGTGGCAAACCCTCGGTACTCGATGTCGTCGATCTTCAACGAAGACCTCGTCGCGGTCAAAATGCAGCGAAAATCGGTGAAACTATGCAAACCTATTTACGTGGGCTTTACAGTGCTCGATCTTTCAAAGACTCTCATGTACCAGTTTCATTATGACTACATGAAGAACCTCTACGGCGATCGATGCAAGTTGTTATTCACCGACACCGATTCATTATGCTATTCTGTAAAGACCGACGATGTCTACAACGATATGCTTAGCAATGCAGCTTTTTTCGATACCAGCGACTACCCCCGTGACCATACACTATTTTCAACGATGAACAAGAAGGTTCTTGGTAAAATGAAAGACGAAACGGCGGGAGTACCGATCGAGGAATTTGTGGGGCTCAGGTCGAAGATGTATAGTATTCGGATGAGTGATGGTATCGAGAAGAAGCGGGCGAAAGGTATAAAGAAAGGGGTGGTAAAGAACGATATACGACATCAATGTTACGTGGATACACTATTCGAAGGGATAAATATGAGACATTCAATGAACCTAATACGGTGTAGTAAACATTTATTGAATACGGTAACTCAAAATAAACTAAGTCTATCGGCGTACGACGATAAGCGGTATGTCAAGGATGATGGATATTCGTCGTATGCTTACGGACACAAAGATATAGAAGACTATAAATTCTTGAATTTACTTACGGATATGGAATGTGTCAGTAATGACTGTTTTCATATGCTTGATATTGATGTTTAATTATAAATATTTGCTGAGTAACAATGTTTGTAGCTACTGTATGTTATTAATAAATAGATCTGGTCAAAAACCCGTACTTGCGTTGACTTGCTTTGAGCAGATACGTCACCTGCGCATCCAATGGGTGTTAAACATGCTGGAATGTCTTTAAAGTAATAACTGATTTTAATATCATATATTTGCAATGGACAGCAAGTTAAAGTCAATTTACTACGACGCAGCTAATGTTGCTGGATTCTCTACGGCATCGAAATTGTATCGTGAAGCACGACATCAGGGACTAAATGTCAAATTCAAGGATGTTCAGGAGTGGCTACGAGCACAGGAAACCCACACATTGCATAAACCCCGAAGAATTAGATTCAAGAGACGTCGTACTATAGTAAAAGGTATAGGCGACCTCTATCAAGCGGATTTAGCTGACATGTCTAACCTTGCTACGTACAATGACAACTTCATGTATTTGTTTGTTGTAATTGATTGTTTTACAAAGTATGCATGGGTTGTTCCAGTAAAGAATAAAACAGCACCCGTAATTCTCACAGCTTTGAAACAAGTATTTGAAGCCAGTAAACCCGAAAATTTTCAAACAGATAACGGTAAAGAGTTTGTTAACAGCTTAGTGTATGACTATTGTAAAAGTAAAGGTGTCAATGCGTACACTGCTAAGAATAAAGAAACTAAGGCAAGTATGGCTGAACGATTGATACGTACACTAAAGGGCAAAATTTACAAGTCTATGACGGCTCGCAATTCTCGACGATATATAGATGACTTGCAAAGTATTGTGAAAACATATAATAACACTGAAAACAGTTACGGATTTACTCCCTCCAAAGTGTCGGCACATAATGAAGACAAAGTTCGCGAAAAATTATTTCCAGATAGAGACATTGAAGTACGATACAAATTTCAACTCGGGGACGTTGTGCGCATCAGTAAAGAACGCTTACCGTTTGAACGTGGGTTTAATCAGCTTTGGTCGCGTGAAGTATTTACAGTCAATAATCAACTACCATTCAACCCTCCGGTATATGAGATAAGTGATGCAAATAATGAAACCATTTTAGGTAGATTTTATACTCAGGAGCTTCAAAAAGTTTATGTTTCAGATGACACATATAAAATTGAGAAAATAATACGAAAGCGCAAGACAAAGCAAGGCATAGAATATTTAGTAAAGTGGCTGGGGTACCCCAAATCAATGAACTCATGGGTACATGAACGCGATTTGCGACCGATTTAGGGGTACAAAACGTACCCGTAGGGCTACAAAGCGTAGTCGTAAGGGAACACAATAGGGGTACAAATGGGTACAGAATAGTGGTACAAACCGTAGCTGTAGGGGTACACAGGGGTGCAGAATAGGGGTACAAACCGTACCCATAGGGCTACAGAATATAGTTAGAAAGCGTACTGACAGGGGTATATGAGTACACAGGGATACATAGTAAGTGTACAAACCGTACCCGTAGAGCTACAGAGTGGGGATACACAGGGGTACAAAATAGGGGTACAAAACGTAGATGTAGGGGTACAAAGTTCTTAAAAGGAATCATTGTTAACTTTCATAAACATCGAACATGTATGTGTCAAATGTAATCACGCTTATACTACTCGTCAGCATTTGCATAGACACAAGAACACTGTAGAGCTCCACCGAAAACTATGTCACTAATTTGTCAAGTTGACGTTCAAAGTTGTAATACTGATAACGAACTATTACCTCTCGAATTGCCGTTTACGTGTGTTGTAAGTGGACAAATCGGGAGTGGTACAATTCGCTGGATCTACCGACTATTGAAACATGGACTATTTGATCAACCGATCAGTAAAATTTTATATTGCTACAGTATATTTCATGATATTTACAGTAAAATGTTACAAGAAATACCAAATTTGGAGCTTTACTGAGGCATACCCACAGAGTTTCCTAGTGGTAATGGACAAATAATCTGTATACTGGACGATTTAGTGATTGAGGCAGCAAATGACAAAACACTAGCGGCAGCATTCTCTAAAATGCGTCACAATAAACTCAGTACGATATTTGTAACCCAAAATTTATACCATGAAGGTAAATATATGCGAATCATTACACGCAATGCTCAGTATATTGTCTTGTTTCCCAATTTTCGAGATCAGTCAATGATACATACGTTAGGTAGGCAAATGTAGCCTTCAAAACCTCACTTTCTCTCAAACGCATTTGAGCAAGCAACAAAAGAACCGTTTGGATATTTGTTTCTTGATTTGAAACCGACAACAGAAAATGTATTGAGGGTACGACAATGTATATTCCCCGAGGATGAGCAGATGTTTGTATATTCTTAAAAAGGATCAAGGTGTGTAAATCTAAAAATGGCTATTGAACGTAATTTACCAGCGTTAAAGTTTCTTGGTGGATCGTCTTCGAAAGTTGTCTCTGCTGTAATTAAAGTTGCTCCCCAGTCTTTACTTAACACTTTTGTGGAGATTGCGTATAACGTAGTGCAAAACACGAAAACCAAACGTAAACTTCTTAAAAGCATTTCAAGTAAACGGATTTTGGCTTCAAGAAAGAAAAAGATACTTAAACCGACTGTGGTTAAGTATTTGATTAATTACTTTAATAAACATTATGGTACGTAAAATGGCGGTAGTATCAATAAATTGGTTAGATGTTATGAAGAATAGTGGTTTACAAGATAAAGTACCAATTAAAAACGAAGTAGCAGTTTATTAGACTACTGAAAAACCAGACTTGTCGCTAATGTTTCCTAAAAATTTGCGAAATAAAGCTAAATTAATGTTAAACAACATGAAAAATTTAAAGTTGAATGATAACAACCTAGTAATATACCAAGATAAAACTGTTGGTTTCAATATTTTCGATTTGGTCAAGTACTCTATATCAGATGTTGACTTTTCACTCCCTCGACCTCTTGACTCTGATAAATTTTAAACGTTCCTCGTTGGTGTACCCCTATCAGCATTTGGGAGGGGAAAAAGTAGAGCTGTGGAACATAAGACTAAATGGAGAACGCTATTTTCTTAAAAAGGCATCAACCAATCAGCGTTGAGATAGTTAATATATAAAGTCTTGCATTCTCAAAATCTAATCATTCTTAGTTTTGTTTCATTGATATCAGTCGTGTTTTATTCAGGAATTGTTTTACTATTAAATAGCATTATGGAACATACTAAATATTGGACGACAACCGACGGCACACCACTCGTATTATTTCGATCGGGATGGAGCGTCTTCAGCAACTTCAATGTGGGACGGATAATGATCAATGGCGTCAAATCCAATTGTGTCGAGCAGTGGTACCAAAGCGAGAAAGCTCGGTACGTCAACGACATGGACTCATACAAGGCGAAAATGTCAACATTCAAACCATCTCAACAGAAAAAGTTGGGTCGTAAGATCAAAAACTTCAATGGAGACAAGTGGTACGACAATGCAGCGTCGATAATGAAAGTGGGATTACGTGCAAAGGTGCAACAGCTACCGCATGTACGAGCGGCACTCATTGGTACAGAAAACGCACTAATAGCGGAGGCGTTAGAATGGGATCAGTATTGGGGGATCGGCACAAGTATCTACGATCAGTCAAATCGCGATGTTTCGCAGTGGAAAGGACAAAACATTTTGGGTGGACTTTGGATGGGGAAATTCGAGACGAAGCGAAATAACTAATATGACAATAACAACGGACGTTGGATGTAGTGTTGACTTGATGTACTTATCATGTGAAATTGATGATTTTGATTATGATATGTTGCGGTTTAATGGTGGTATTTGGAAATTCCAACCTAGAGGAACTATATCAACTTTTTCAAATGGAAAGCTTGTATTAGTTGGTGTTAGGTCAGAATTTGAAGGAAATGAAATTTTTAATAGAGCGAGAGAAAAATTGCAAAAATTGGACTATCAATGCTTCTCAAAACCTCAAGCACATGTTGTAAATGTAGCTGGTTTACTAAGAAGTGGGTTTACCCTGAATTTAACACATCTTTATGAGCAACTTAGAAATAATTACACAGTAATGTATGAAACCGAATTGCATAATAGCATGAAATTAACCCTACGTAAGGGAGTGGCTTTGATCTTCAGTAGTGGGAATGTGGTAGTCACTGGATGTAAATATACAAATGATTTTTATTTGTTGTGCAATACAGTGTATAATATTCGTAAAAAGCTTCAACAAAATATTGTAATCAATCATGGAAGTTGTTGTTGTTTGTGACTTGAGCAAACCGGTTGTTGAGTTTCCAACTGCATTTTGTGCAACCAGAGTTAGCGTATTGGATGTACAGCTTCCCGATAGGTATGTAAACATACAAGGAGGTACCATTGACTACTTTACAAACAAATCTTGGAAACAATTTAAAGTTGAAAATGGACAGTTTAAAGTTGAAATATACAGTTGATAATCTATTATCATATCTAAACATGTTCATTACCAGCATTGAGTTTACTGTTAACCCGTGCTGTGATATGGTTAGTGTACATTTGCTAAATAACGCAGAAATAAAATTATTTTCCGAAATTCAGGAGTTGTTTGGCTTCGAAAACCCTCATTTGAAAAATGGTAGACACACTGGGAATAAATGTGTGGGTCTTGGAAGGTGCAAACCTACCTTTCTTATGGGTTCATTTGTGAAAGATAGACTAGTGAATGGAAGATACAAACTATTGCTACATGTTATATCAGCACCTAAAAATACCACGTCGTTGCACTTGAATAATTGTATGTTTAAAGTGCTTGGATTTCAAGTGCTTGACTCTGAATTCAACCCCGTGGAGTTTTTTTTCAAGGAGCAAAAATGATTATTCGGTTATATTTTTCATAAGTTCTTAAAAAGGATTGATGCAAGTGTCATACATCAATATGGCGTTACCTTTATGCTTTAATTTGTCAAAACAGCTTAATGCAGTAGCATTCAAAAGCGTTAAGAAAAATGTAAAAACGAAAAGTCTTAAAAAGTATCGCAAGAAGAAAAGCAAACATGGCAAACGTATGCGGCGTCGAAAAACTTAACTGGCAGGGAAATCAATACCCCGTTCAGCAATCGATAATCTCGACACAGCTGGTGGAAGTCGCATGTGAAACAACGTTACCAAGCATCGACACGGATGATTCGTTTCGTTTTAAAATTGGGGAAAGTGCTTTTGATTTAGTTGATATATCAGAAATTTTCGCATATATTGAATTTCAAATTATAAAGGGTGATGGCAAAGAGATTAAAGAGGCAAATCTTAAATTTGCACCATGTAATATGTTTGGTTATGCACTATTCTCGTCAGTTGAAATGAAAATTAATGGGGAACCTATAACATTCAATCAAAAGCATTACCCTTGAATGACATATATTCTATGCATGCTACATATGACTGAGGAGCAAAGGAAACAATATTTAGCAGGATGTCTGTATAAACCGGATCAGACGTATATGTTTGATGATCTACAAGATAACGAAGTTTCCGTTTATAGGAATGCATTGACTGCAATGTCACAAAAATGTGAACTTTACTTTCCTATCATTACAGACGCACATTTAACACCCACCTACCTACCCCCGAAAAGTAGACTAGAGTTTAAATTTACTCGAAGCTCACCGTCAGTAATTTTGTTGCATGAACCAACTAATAAACTTTTAGTTCGAATAAACGATTTTAAACTTTACATACCAAAAGCAAGGCTAACAAAACAAGCTCTGGAATATCAAGATAAAATTTTAAATAGTAGTGGGGTCAAATTTCCTAGTATACGGTATAAGATTCAAACACTTTCAGTAAATAAGGGGTTACGAAACGTGGGTTGGACAATTTTTGAAGGAACATTACCCCGTAGAATATACATTTGAGGTATAACACAAGAAGCATATGCTGGTGCACCAAAGTCAAACTTGTTTAAGTTGAGTTTACCAGATATGAATAGCTTTACAGTATTTATGAACGATGACAGATACCCGTGTAATATATCTTTACCGTGTAAGGCTGGCAATGATATGAGATTGTTTTACAATACATTATATGCATTAAACAGCAGAACAGAAAATTTGGGATTAACAGAAGTTGGCTTTAGACAAAGTTCAGGCTATCAAATATTTTGTATTGATTTGAGCAGAGATCATAGTAGTGACTGCAATTATCTTTCAAACCCACCAGATGGACAATTGAGGCTTTCTATTGATTTTGTAGAGGAGTTGAAAAAGGCTATTGTCATTTTCGTAATGGGAGAATTTACAGCTGAATTGAACATTAACTCAAATAAAGAAGTGTTTTGGAATAAAATGTCTTAAATAGCTTTAGAAAGCAGTTGAATCAACCATGGATAACAAACGTTTTATTATATTGTATGCTGTATTATTTGTAGCTGTTGTTGTGGAGACGGTTATATTGTTCATAAGTGTAAAGCGTAGTACTACTACGACGTGGAACCTCGAAAATTGTACGAAAAGTCTATGCTTCGACGACTGGACATACGGATCAAGCGAAAAATGGGATCCGGAAAATGGATATGCTATTAAATGGATCAATAAAACATCGTCAAATCTACACTTCAACGTTCGACCACCGAAAGGTCTTAAATGGAACGAACAGATGGTTTATCTATTCGACGTATTTGAACATTTGTTTATGAAGTTATCGATTCCATATCAACATGGACTTATATTGGTACGATCGGTTGGCATTTATCGTGGATACATATTCACCAACCATTATATGGGAGCAAGATTTATGAAACATCTCGCAACGTACGATTTGGATAAAGTGATTCGTCAACGATACATTGGAATCAACATTCGCGAAGAGTATCAATAATGGATCAGTATGTACGCAATTCTTATCTTCAGAAGGAAATTGCTTATTGGCAAAACCGGGTGGATGAGTTTCGAGACGTCAATGTGCAGCAACAGGCAACTATATCGATGGGCGATCGTAAGAGGAAGAAAATTTGATCAAGGTTAAACGACCACGACAAACGGTGATAAAGGCAGTTGAATTTATAATGAAGAACGAAAACAATTTTAAACAGTCATTGTATGAATTATCATTGTCATACCCTATGCTGTATGTTGATTATTATGATGATATTATTAAGCTGTGTTATATGTTTGATTTGAAGTAAAAATAAAAAAAACATTATGGTAGCCAATACCGTGTATACGGTGTAAAGCCATTTGATGATTCCTTTGGCAGGGATGAAATGGTTATATATACCAGTGTATTTCAATTTATTAAATCAGTTTACACTTTCATTCATCGAGAACAGTCTGTCATGTTTCTCCACTTCAGTAAACACTTTGTACATGGTCATACTGGTGACGTTGCCAGCGGTAATTCACGTCTCATCAACGATTACTAGGCAAATATCTACGAAACAGTGTACAACGGCGATGGTCACTTTGAGCGGCAAGATAATCGGGTGAAGCACTTCAAAATATTCAACAAGTCATTGGCTATCGAGGATGGACGGGTGAACCAGGCTGCATATTATGTGTGGTGACAGAAGGCACTGTAGTCATAACGGCATTCATCTACGACCACCCAGTTCATGCACGGCGACGAAAATATCAATTGGTGCATCAGTATGGTGCTAAAAGGGAATAAATGAAGATATTGTATATGTTAATATTTATACTTTGCTGTATATGTTGTGTGTATGTATATATTATACTTCATCTGTATTATTATGTAATTTTCTCAATAAGGAAAAACAAAACGTAGCGGTAGCCTATAGCCGTCTGATGAGGCCCGTGGTACGGCCGAAACGTTTTACCAGCAATACAGGAAAATGCTATATGTGTATATATTGTATATATTAGTATATGCATAGCACACCGTCTCACATCAATAAATATGGATGTTTATGTGTGTAAATATTTTATGTCAGCATGTATGTGTATCTATAAATTATACAGTAAACATATATACCTATATATACATGTATGCTAAGCATATATACCTATACATATATACATACAACCAACCAATGACTCATCACGCCAACCTCCTCCGGAGGGGGGATAAAACCCCATTTTTCATCTACTCTCCCAAACGACATTCAAATCATACTTACCCTTTCGGTATTCCTTGCAATTTTGTTCGTTCGTCTCCGCCCCATTTACAATCCCAGCTATAATCGCACTGTTTGGCAGTGGGAATATATTCTCCCAAACGACATTCAAATCATACTTACCCTTTCGGTATTCCTTGCAATTTTGTTCGTCTTGCCCCATTCACAATCCCAGCTATTATCGCACCGTTTGGCAGCGGGAATACATTCTCCCAAACGACATTCAAATCATACTTACCCTTTCGGTATTCCTTGCAATTTTGTTCGTCTTCGCCCCATTCACAGTCCCAGCTATAATCGCTCCGTTTGGTAGCGGGAATACATTCTCCCAAACGATATTCAAATCATACTTACCCTTTTGCTATTCGTTGCAATTTTGTTCGTCTTCGCCCCATTCACAATCCCAGTTATAATCGCACTGTTTGGCATTGGGAATATATTCTCCCAAAAGACATTCAAATCATACTTACCCTTTCGGTATTCCTTGCAATTTTGTTCGTCTTCGCCCCATTCACAATCCCAGCTATAATCGCACCGTTTGGCAGCGGGAATGCATCTCCCAAACGATATTCAAATCATACTTACCCTTTTGGTATTCGTTGCAGTTTTGTTCGTCTTCGCCCCATTCACAATCCCAGCTATAATCGCACCGTTTGGCAGCGGGAATACATTCTCCCAAACGATATTCAAATCATACTTACCCTTTTGGTATTCCTTGCAATTTTGTTCGTCTTAGCTCCATTCACAATCCCAGTTATAATAGCACTGTTTGGCAGTGGGAATACATTCTCCCAAACGACATTCAAATCATACTTACCCTTTCGGTATTTCTTGCAATTTTGTTCGTCTTCGCCCAATTCACAATCCCAGCTATAATCGCACCGTTTTGCAGCGGGAATACATTCTCCCAAACGACATTCAAATCATACTTACCCTTTTGGTATTCGTTGCAATTTTGTTCTTCTTCGCCCCATTCACAATCCCAGCTATAATCGCACCGTTTGGCAGCGGGAATACATTCTCCCAAACGATATTCAAATCATACTTACCCTTTTGGTATTCCTTGCAATTTTGTTCGTCTTCGCCCCATTCACAATCCCAGCTATAATCGCACCGTTTGGCAGTGGGAATACATTGTCCCAAGTAACATTCAAATTCTTCGTCTGCATTGCAACCCGAAAGACTGTTCATTGCTGGATCAGATGCTGAAATATAATATTGAAAGAAACTTGTGAGTGTTATAAAATATAGTGTAAACGATGGAGAATGAAATCGGATACCACATATTTTTACAATTATGTATTTGCATATATAATACATGCACGTATAATTATGCATGTGCTTATTCAACAACGACATACATACTCTGAATGACTGTCGCACATTTAAACTGCATTATTAAATGTATATCATTACTAACGCGTGCATAAAATGCTAAGCGAATGTGGCACATGCACCTTGTGAGACACATAGAGGTTATAATGTTGACTTTTTGCCTCTTTAAATTATCTGTATTTCGTGCAATGCTGAAGATAACTGTCCCGGATAGAACCTGAATCGTATGGTCGAAGCCTCGTGCAATAGACAATGTGGTATCTATCAGGTTTTGATAGGTTCCTTAAGGAGCCCCGCAAAGCGAGCGAATAACAACGCACGTGCAAGCGCGCACTGCACTACAAACACGCCAAGAGTATGTATTCACAAAATACGTTGTATCGTATGTGAGACAATGCACGGTAATGGGTTCAGAAAATTGACCAGCTTAACACGAAGGGTTCAGAGAACAGGACAACGCACAACCGCCGACTAAAAAGGCTGAACCTAAGGCTAACACCTATACTTGCTGAACTTAGTGTATAAAAAAGATATGTGCAATTAAAATTAAAATATTTCAAGGATTCCCTAAATTTGTTTACACCCGAATTTAATTTGTGTATCGTGCAAAATTTAACAAGCTCAAGATGGCACCAAGGATCGAACTTCGGTTCCTTAATTACAGATTGAGTAGATAAACCACAGAGATATTTAGGAGCTGTTGCTTGGTTGTTTTTGAGGAACCTTGTAAAGCGAGCGAATAACAACGCACCTTAAAACATACAGAACAATGAAAACTCAATTAGCAAATTACGTTGCAATGTTGACTTTTGTTGATTAAGAGCAACCAACATTGATGATGAAAGCGCTATAAGCGAAGGAGGAATATAGAAAACAGGAGGTTACGAATACAATTAGTCTGTTTTTATATTAATAATTGCAAATTAAAGTATCATATAAGAAATTATACGTTGATAACAGCAAATGTAGTTAATTTATAAAACAGTAAATGTCATACCGATTACACTTTGTACCCATTCGATGTATGCTGCAACTTTTGTATAGACTCCGGGTGTTTGCGGTTTGGCGCATGCATAGCCAAAACTAACGACACCGGTTACATGCCAACTGAAGCTGTGGCTATAATTGTTAGCACCAACTGTTTCACGACGGCAGAATATTGGACCACCGCTGTCAGCCTGAAAACAATTAAACGTCAACGCCAGGGCGTAGTACGCCTTGCAAAAGTTGGGGGGGGTGCGTTACCCCAAAATTGGTTAGAAAGTGTGGTGCTGCAACTTTTGTATAGACTCCGGGTGTTTGCGGTTTGGCGCATGCATAGCCAAAACTAACGACACCGGTTACATGCCAACTGAAGCTGTGGCTATAATTGTTAGCACCAACTGTTTCACGACGGCAGAATATTGGACCACCGCTGTCAGCCTGAAAACAATTAAACGTCAACGCCAGGGCGTAGTACGCCTTGCAAAAGTTGGGGGGGGGTGCGTTACCCCAAAATTGGTTAGAAAGTGTGGTAACCACCACCAACCCCCCACGTTCTTAATACACCCTTAGTACAATAACAATTGATAATCGACACTCCCACTATATATTCGAATTTATAAAGAATCTTAAAGCCAAAACTGAAGCGGGTTCTACCTCAAACAAAACTAAGGTGAGTATTGATGGAAATATGCCTAGGTCCTTTAAGGAACCTCACAAAGCGAGGGAATAACAACGCACAGCAAACGTATGCCGCGCGACAAACTCGATCAGTGCATGGTGTAGCAATGTACGCTGCTACAAATGTTTTAATGTAAGCGTGAAAGGGTTAATATTACTCAAAATATTGCAGGCAAATTATGTGTTTGTGTTGTAATATAGATATTGTTTTGTGAGAATAAAAGTTGCCTGAGAAGTTATTAATACCTGACATGTATCGATTCCTCCTTCGGCTATTCCAGCACAAATTTGTGTATTTTTAAATTTTCGTTGAGCATTAATTGTCGGAAAAAGCAAACAATCTTCCGAATCCATCACCGGCAGTTCAATTTGGCGTAGAAAATCAGCTGAAATAATCGAATTAGAATTTGAAATTGTCAACATTTATAGCTCTGATATTTATAAACAGTTGCTTCAACGTGGATTTAACCAGAACTATGCCAGGATTTTGGATCTGGCATTATGTATATGCAATACTGTTTTGCAATTGCAGAGGTACTGGGACAAGAACCCACTGCAAATACTGCATACTAAGTGTTTGCTACTTTATTGTTACTTGAAAATCATTTTGATCCTTCGGTTCACTGAACGTTAATATAAATGCTAGACCCGACCCTTCTGTCGTGAAATATTTCAATGAAACTACCACCGTTTCCACAATTTTGGCTTATAATTTCTTTTTATAGCTAAAATTCTGCACACTCTTTGCCAATTTGGGCAAAATCTTTCCTAAATTTTCGGGCATCTTCAGCTGATCACCAATGCGAACATAGCTTAGAGAAAAAGCCACCTACCCCTGTGGACACCTTATGCTAATTTGTCAAACTTACTACCCGGCCTTCCACAGTGAAATAGTGGCCTCACGAATGTATGTTGCGTTAAACGTTTATTAGATTTCGGTACCGAGCAACGTATTTGAAATTTATGCGGCTTTTGTGCTATAAAGGACCCTCCATGTGAAAGTTTTGTCCACCCTGGGTGTCTATGCACCATCCTTTATATGGTGTCTTGAACATCGTGGTGTTTTCTATGGTATTTTAAGATAGTATACATTGGTACTGTAGTATTGGTAATGATATGGTGTAGACTACACCATAAAACTTTGCAAAGCGCTATATGGTGTCATCTACACCATGCTGTTATTTACTCACATTATATAATGTGTTTATGCATGGTGTCCTTGACACCTTCGGTAAAAACAACAGACAGATTTAGACACTATATTTAACTTGATGGTGTCTCATAAACCTTCTGTTTTATTATATAGCATAGGTGTATACTATATACCACAAGATGGTATGTTCTAGACTATTGGGGACAAAACTTTCACATGGAGGGTTCTTTATCACGTAAACGTCTCATTATAATAGGCATTTCTTTGCTTGTTATATTTAATATGCAATGTACTGTTTATCCCATAACCTTTCATCGTTCGACTTTACGGATTTGTTCGACACAATCTAGTCCGCGACACGAATTGAACACCAGTTGCTTAACGCACGCACGCCCACACTGTTCAGTTGACATGTCCGTTCACAGTCTTTATTACGCGTCCAAATCAGGATTTACGAATGACTACATATACGGCGTATGTATACATGAGGGGCAGAGGGTTACCTCCCGAAGGGTCGGACTCCCTGCTTCCCGAGACAGTCTACTCCCTAAGAAGATGCCTTTCGACACCTATGATATACGATCACAATTTTCGATTCAGCATCAGCTAACTTCTATTCACTGTTGCTATTTCAGAAATTCCCAATGCCACTGGAGACGTTCACTTACAACTGGATCATACACCCGTTTACCGACCATAACTTTCGCGCGTACAAAGCCGGTCTAACTCAGTATGTCATTTGACGAATGCACAGAACCCTGCAAACTCATAAAATTTATGCAAATTGCGTTCTTTACATCACGGCGCCACCGCTCGTGTTCACTAATATATTGAAGGTAGAATTGTGATGGCTAATTTTTCTAACACATTCAACGATTTTGAACAACCAATGTGGTGTGCGCAACTAATCAAATTTCAGGCTTATTGCTTAACTAAATCTTTAATATACTATCCGCATAAAAGTGTGCCCTACAAATTGTGAACTGTTGTATTGAATGCATTGGTCGTATCACGTCTGTTTGTGCGTGGGTTGTTATTAGTTTTCTTTGCGAGGTTCCTTAACGAAAGAAGCACCAGCTCTTTAATAGTTTAGTGGTTATCGTATGCCAATTTCATCAGTGCAACCGGGTTCGATCCCTAGCACCGGCTTGGATTTAGCAAACATTGCACGGTGGACGGATTTGTTCCGGTGTTAAAGGGTTAACCAAAATTTAGTTGCCTATTTTTTGTATTGCTAATCAAAAGTCAGTCTATTGCTTGGACTAATCAAAGTTTAGCATATTGCTTGATCAAACTTCACTAATGAATTAATTCAACGTCGTGCACTTTCGATAATAGTTGCAGTCCCGGCCAAAAATAACAGCGATTGAAAACGATCAAACTTCGCTAATGGATTAATTCAACGTCGTGCACTTTAGATAATAGTTGCAGTCCCGTCCAAAAATAACAGCGATTGAAAACGGTCGAAATCGCAGTCCACCGAAATTTAGTTTAATCGAAATTAATCCATGATTTATAAATTTGACATTTATTTAATTGCGCTAAAATCAAATGTTCAAAATGATCTAGGTAACATATAATTAAAGCTGCTCTACTTTTAAATAGCAAATGCATAATACAAAAGTTTGAGTGATTTGGACTCGTAATAGCAATAGTGTTATAGCATTCGTAATATAAGAGTCATTGCTAATGTGCTGAGATCTCAACTATTAACAACTGCCCATAAATGTTAGGCTAGATTTTTTTGTGGTAGACAAGGGTTGGTGGGAAGTAGAATAGCCGTCTGACGATCAATGGTCCGCCCAAGTTCCAAAGGCACACTGGCAGCTCAACAGCTAGCCAACGGCCATGGACAACTTGCTTCCAAGAAGTTTCTCTTACTACCATACGAACTTAATTTCTGTAAAACCTGCTTCAGAATTTTTTCCAAATTTGCTCAAATTTGTATATGAAGGTTTTGACAGGTTTAAA
>JASANE010022956.1:0-33141 GCA_030248225.1 Trileptium ribeirensis
ATGTTGTAACTACTTCGTTCAGTTACGTATGCTCTTTTTTGTGGCACCACTTCCTGTGCCAAGGTACGGCCGAATATTGTTTGTTGACCCCTTACCGGCCGGATGTGATCTTTAAAATTTTCGACATGTTATTGCGCGTTTTTACCTTAAAATGAATGCCTATTAGGCTATAAAGTATGCTGGATACGATAGTTTTGCTATCTAGAGCCAAACTTGACTATATTTTAAGTTTTCATGAGGTTTCAAGGATTTTACGATAGAGGAATGCGATTTCCAAAATGAATTGCGTTTCCATTTATCTGATCATGTATTACGTGCAGGAACATCAAGAATAGTCGTATATCTGGAGTTATCTTCTGTATTTCTGAAAGCTAAATACAATGATTTGGCTATTTCCAGTACAGCGGCAATATTCCATGATTTTCTTGAGTTTTGGATGTTCGTTTTGGGTCAATGAACTCGATTTCCATTATATTAGACTTTCTTGCGTTGTTTGTTGCGTATTGCGCAGATGCAATCAAAATTGACTATACAGGTTTTGCGGTTGGCAAGGAATGCCATGGTTTTGTTACCGAGAAACCAGGAGAAAATAGTGGATGCGTTGTCAGTTGTTTTCGATGTTTATAGGGTCGACGAGGCTTTAGCATTTCTAATGGCTTCATTGATGAAAACGCTTTAGTGTGGTATATACGTCAACCACAGCCTGTTATAGATGAAGAAACAAAATGACAACTTAAAAATAAAACTATGCTCTCTCCGTTTCACCCTCGCTTGCGAGATACTAGTAATTATTAATGGATTGACATACCCTTAACTTAAGGCATGTGCTGCAGGGGGTGCGTGCTGCAGACTCGGTGTCCACAGTAGACAAACTTTTTTCAAGGGTCCACGTTTCTCAACGTCTATGAAGTTGCCTAGGTTTTGAGTTTATCTGTTCTCTCGCTTTTTAAGGAATCTATCTATAAATGTTCGTGTGTCTAAACATTCAGATGCGTCAATGTGCAATATCTGTTTCAGATCCATCTAAGCGATATCGCGCCGACGATGAAATATCTGATCGTTCAGTTGGTCTCGTTCATCTTCTATTACACCCAATTCGCTATGAATACGTTCTTCTTCTTTGTTTGCCCACATCGTCGGACGGTACTGCGAAGTATGCGCCGCAGCTGTTCAGCGATCCGGAAACGAGTTTCGCTTCTCAAGGTTTGTCTTATAAGCAAACTTGAAATTGCCTAGTTCGATCCGCACAGCTGACAAAAGGTATAGTCTGGAAAGCTCCGTGTGTGTTCTCTAAAGGTTATCCCGTTACTGTATGTTCCAGGTCACGGATTTAATGAAAACGACTTAAACTATTTCTTTTGTAAATAAATTGTCAAAACATTTCGCGGAAATACGAAATATATATGACACTAAGTGCCTCTGACACCTTTCCAAGAAATAAATTTACAAATTATCAAAGCCCTATAATTACGCGATTTTAAGCATGACATCTTTGTACAATTGTGTAATCTACTAAAGAACTTTGCGGAGATAAAGCTAAGTCGAGAACTGGTAATTGTATTTTCATTAAGCAGATATACTGTGTTTTAGGCTAGATTACTGGCCAGTCACTGCTTAAGGTAATCAAGGTCAACGGACGTGATCAAGGTTACGTTGCGGAAGCAAGTATTTCTCGTTGTTTAACAAAATTATTATCGTTCGTGTTAATAAATGCGATGCGAAACTAATTCAGCTGAAGATTAACCTAATGGCAATAGCATGATTTGGCTGAAAGGATTAATGCTTGATGGCTCCAGTTTTGCTTACGGAGCACACTCAACTACACTCGATACCATTTACGAGGCTAAGACACTCTTTGTGGACCGAAATTGGTGCTGATTTGTCATCTATAACGTTTGGTCGATTTGGTAGCAGCTCAGTTCGAGCTTGAAGTTAAGCTGGGCTTGAAATATTACTTTTGTAGTCAACCCATCTCGTTAAAAAATTAAATAACATTTGTATATAGCGTTTCCTAAAATTAGAATTTGGTCATGGAGTTTTCCGAACCAAGTCCACAAGAGTTGACCCAACAGCCTGCAATTACCCAGATCAGAACCGTCAGGCTCAATCCACCTGGCATTTGATCTAAAGTCTGAGAGCTCAACTGAGCGGTGATCAATTGTTCCCATCTGTGGCACAAATGTATTTGGTTGCGTCAAATGTAATCCAAGTAGTACAAAATAGTGTCATACGAATTTTGAGCAAAATGTCCCTTTTGCAAATAACTTGCAAATAGTTCGATCCATTCGGTTTCAATCTCGAGGGTGAAATAAGTTGTCGGTACGTTTGTAATATTTTGATCCGAACGTTTTTCGCTGAAGGTGTGTCAGTGATCAAACCTTCGTGTTAAGCTTAAAAACTGTTGAAAACAAATAAAAGCGACGGCAGTTTTGTGATTTTAGGATCGCTGCGTCTGCACAGCATCGAAATCGCAACGTCGCTCGACCAACAGATCCAGTTCGGTGGTGACCTATTATCGCCGCTGTCATGCCGGCTGCAGGTCGACCCGAAATATCCTCAGAACAGCCGGGATCAAGCCAGTCGGAGCGATATGGCGAAATCCGTCAGATGAACCACAGCTCAAACGGACAAGATGAACCAACTGTCAACATTTAATTATAAAGTTCGGCAAGGCATCAGGAGTTGCTTTGAGTGCGCTTCAAACGAGATAACATTGCGGGACTTACGGCTGGTTTAGCTCAAAAACAGGCGACTAAATCGAACTTTACTCTGCTGTTTATCATAATACCATCAATAAAAGGCGATATTTTCTTTTACTGCACTATAGTTAGCTGGATGAAGAATCGATGTTGCATGAAATCGTTTCTTCAACTGATTTTGAGTATTGAAAAGTATCAAACCAGTTTCTCAATTATAAAACAATTGACATGGCGTACGACCGAACCAGGCGCAAAAATCTGTTTTGATCAGTTAGGAATTGAATGTTTTTCCGCTATCCTTTTGGGGAGCTGAGTAACAAATATAAAAATTTGACAAGTCCCAGTTTGAAAGCAGTTGGATGAATTTACGAACCAATTTCGAAACCAGAATCAAGACACAGAAACGCTCAGTTTCATTATAAAAGTCTGTCTTTTTGCGTTTAAAAAACTTTTTGTTCCAGCAAATATATGTGACCGCATCTAGGTTAGGTACTTATGAGTAGATAAATTCGCTAAGTAATGTAGCGTATTGTGACTTTATAGGCCGAAGTAAGGAAATATATATTGACGGTCTAACTTTTGACCATTTCTCAATAAAATCATTTAGGTTAAACTCCAAATAGGCAGTCTTTGAAAGCACAAACTTGAATGCTTTGTTGTACTGGATTGCTCAATCTCTGGACTCGTAGACGTTCCAACTAACACTGTGATTACGGGAAGATGTATCCAGAGAATAAATCCAGGAAACAATCTTTATTTAACAAGAATAAGTAAGATAACAATATCACTTTACAAACAGGACTGCCTAGTACACAAGAACTCAGTAACCGAGCTGAACTAACTCAGTAAGTCAAAATGAATACTCACCTAAACGGTCCGCAGTTTATATACGCAAAATTGAGCAAATTACTTTTGTGGTAAATTTGACTAAACACTCAGTGTCAAAGGTTTATTATTGTCATATTATCGTTACTCCCTTCACTGTGTGCGGAGCCGGTGTATGGAATTCCGGGATTTCTGGTAGTTGTTTGAAATAAACCAATGTCGTTGGTTTCTGTTCGTTTCTATGTTCAAATGCATTTCATCAGGGTCAGCGCTAGCACAACCCAATTCGGGAGGGTATCCAGGGGCACTTGACATTTTTTAAATTTTTTAATTAGACGAGATTTTGAATTTGTCTTCCAAAACAGAAGCACTAAAAGTTGCTGTATTTACTGCTAACTTTCCACTATTTTTGTTAAACATCATAGTTCGGAGGCTCCTCACGGTCTAACGCCGTCCCAGCATGGTATGTTGAACGCTTCTGTGCTTGCTTTTGTATAGCGGGCGTCAAAAGGAAAGTTGTCGCTGATTCGTACATTCGCTACTTTGTTCGTCAGAGAAAAGCCGCATAGCTGTTGTGTTTGGTTCGTTGATCGCGATTGTTTAGCGCTGTTTTTGCTGGATCCAGCACGATATCTGGCCACATAGGATAATAAGGAAATTTTGCCTTCTAAATGGGTCCCTGGCGGATAGGAGCGACATTAAATCATGAGCTTTTGGTTGATCATGATGCATAAGTGCGTGCATTTCCTGGATGCTGTCCTTTCCGATGCATTCAAGGGACTCTACCCTGAAAATCTTTATACCATAGGTCGATATGCCTTTGTCGCTGACGATTATTGGCTTATCGTCATAGCCAAAAAATTTTCATGGACCATGATAACGTTGCTTCATACGACCTATTGGGAATCCAAATGCGATTACATCATGGTCTTCTGGAACGAATGATGCATATAGTCTCGAAGTTACTGAAATTAGCTCCAAAATCGTTCGTACTCTTCAAAGTAATACCGCGGATTCACATCGTTCATCAGCTGATACAAAAAATGCAGCTCAACTTATGATGAAAATCTCGTGGTGAGATTTTTACTGATAGCAGGAACGGTCCTCGAGGAAGGTACGACGTTGTCCCCGATTGCGAACCACATTGCTAAGAAATGTCACTTCTGGGGTTTTAAAGTAATTTAATTGCATGCAGGAGCGATTAGAAATTTTCGGTGAAGTGCCAGATCAAAGTGTAGTAGCTCCGTGGAACAAATGGCATTTCTATCAGAATGCATCAAAAATTGTGCAACAAGTAACAAAATTATGTGTAAGTTTAACAAATGGGTAGTGTAGCGAAAGCAATGTTGTTAATGCAAAAATGAAATATATTACAGCCCGTTTACAGTCGTGCACAGTCGGACCCAATAGCATCAACTGAAGATTCAGCTGGCAAAAACTATCGATGGACCGAGGCTAAACATCTATAACAAAACAGTGATTGTTGAAACGGAGTTTCCACTGAGGAAAATCCCGAAAATATCTTTTTACTGATTCGTAAGTCACTTTCGAATGGGTGAGTTTTGACAATATTGGGATACCCACTGTCGGTGGACCCCATTTATAGAAACAATTTTCTCGTATGAGTTGTTTTCTCAATTAAAGCTATTATATTATCTTATCCGACGCACACAATATATACGTGGAGTGGTTTAACTGCCATTGTTAGGAATTGCACAGATTTTGGCTTGTGTATACAATCGTCGTTACGCCACAGTTGCGCTACATTGTGGATTTGTCTCATATTAAACTTGTATAATTGTTGCAAATCTGCATTAACCAGTGCAAAACTATCGTTGCATTTTAGGTGCAGTTAGAAATGCCTTATGTTAAACGAAGCCATGTTTGCGGAACATTTACAATTTAGGAAAAATTAGAGTGTTACAGCTTAATATGAAAAACCAATAATTTACATCGTTTTAGTATAATTATTTGTTGAACCAACTGATTTAATACAACGCTGCGCCTCATTGGTGAGCTCCAAAACTGGCGTAAAATAGGAAAAACCTTTGACGCCGTGGGATGACGTGATACATCAAAGTATGCCTTTCTCGACACACTGAGCTTAGCGTTAGCCCCGACAGTGGAAAAGCACAAACAAATGTGCCGAATCGCTTTATGAGCTTCTCTGTTTTAGCGCAGTACGAAAGACTGGATAGTTCACTCAGTGAACGCAGCCGAAGGTGGTTGTTAGTAGATGTCATCGCTACGGGGTTTATCGAGATATACAGAGGAAAAATAAGTGACACTTTGATAAACTGTCCAAGCTTTTGTTTTGGACGGCTGATTATTAAGATGGACAAACGTGCTTCACACGCCCGTCGTCGTGCACTTACTCATAGCAATGACCTGCCGAAGAGTAGAAAAATAAAATCTGATTACAGTAGAATGGTTTTGTAATCTATAATCATATCGGGTAGAGGTTTACAATTGGCAGGGTTCACGGGCCTGAAATATTGTCTGAGCCCACGGGTACAGGCCTAGTGGCACCGATTTTTGCGGGTACCACACACTCAACAATTTTAGCACGCGCCATCCTCTGAATCTAAGCCGTGACGAAATATATTAAGATATCATTAGATTTGGAGCTCAAATAACCCTATGCTTATTAAGCTGACTTACATAATTTTTTAGAAAGCAGCGAGCCAAAATAAGTTTAGTTCCGGAAAAGATATCAGCAAAATATGAACCATTTCTGTTTTGAACGAGAGATTTTGGTAAGGTACCGTTTTATAAAAGAATGAAATCCGTTCTGGATGAGCCTGCCGTAGGATGCTTTGATTGACAGCTTATTATTGCGTCTTAAAGAGTATGGCTGTTTATTGCTGAGATAAAGAAGATGCTACTTTCTATGGAAAACCGAGCCAGACCAAAAGGGTTCAATCTATAGTAAATCCCGGATCGTTGATGGCGAACAACGTTTGAGTTTACAACATAGCCTACAAGATGTTTCGATAACTGGATCCAATATCTGGCAATGTTTCTCCATTGTAATATTCTCCTCTGTGCACACTCGATGTAATATTAGCTAGGAACATCCCATTCTCCATTTACAAAATGTGTAATTTGTACGGCAGCCAGCCGTGTTTTACGAGTATGGCATACATTTATACATTAGATGGCATTGCTAACCCACCGGTCTCAGAGAAGAATTTTCTAGATTATATTTCGTGGAAGACGTGAATTCCTTGGCAACGTTGGTTCAATATTTTGGCTAAAAAATAAAATCGCTGACTAACGGTTTTTCGTGCAACTGTTGGTCATCTAATTAATGACCATGCAGGTTGTACCTATTTCAATACTCTCGGAACATGATTATAGAAAATCGCAAAACCAACATCTGCTCTGGGAGAAGTATACTACTTTTGTAATGAAAAAGCTATGACATTGTAAAGATTTTTTAGCGTTGCAGAGTGAAATATTGTATAAATATGACCGATAGGATACATTAAGTTCTAATTGTGATGCTAACTTAACCAATGATTAAGGGGTGAATTTTGGGAAACCAATGCCGTAACATTCCAGACCGGAAATCGATTAGCGGTGGGTAACACTGACTACGACCAAGCGAACATCAAGACAAATGCTCAATTTTTTAGACAGTCTACCATAACTTTGTGCCACGAAGTAATGCTTTGGCAAATTTGAGCCTCTCACATTATTTTCAGCTTTGCAAAACAAACATTTTCAACACCCCTGAAGCACACTGTTACAAATGACACTCTGAATCAAGTTAATACTTGTCAAAAGTTGTTACCTTTAAAACGCGACATAATTGTTGTACAAAACTTATTATAAAAATGATTACTTCTGTAGTGTGCAAAAGCACTACAATTTGCGTTGGCTGTCTTACCAAAGCGGTAACTAGTAAAAACAGTTTTTTTATACAGAACGATGCAAGAAAATTGGTATTTAGCAAAGGCGAGTGCCAACCTGGTCGAGGTATTGCTGTCCGGAGATGTTAATTGAACTGAGCAACCAACAATAGGTTGTGATAATTGAACGCCCAAACTGATTCTGTCCCGTAAAACACGGCTGGCTGCCGTACAAATTACACATTTTGTAAATGGAGAATGGGATGTTCCTAGCTAATATTACATCGAGTGTGCACAGAGGAGAATATTACAATGGAGAAACATTGCCAGATATTGGATCCAGTTATCGAAACATCTTGTAGGCTAATGTTGGTACGCAAACGTTGTTCGCCATCAACGATCCGGGATTTACTATAGATTGAACCCTTTTGGTCTGGCTCGGTTTTCCATAGAAAGTAGCATCTTCTTTATCTCAGCAATAAACAGCCATACTCTTTAAGACGCAATAATAAGCTGTCAATCAAAGCATCCTACGGCAGGCTCATCCAGAACGGATTTCATTCTTTTATAAAACGGTACCTTACCAAAATCTCTCGTTCAAAACAGAAATGGTTCATATTTTGCTGATATCTTCTCCGGAACTAAACTTATTTTGGCTCGCTGCTTTCTAAAAAAATTATGTAAGTCAGCTTAATAAGCATAGGGTTATTTGAGCTCCAAAATCGACGATACTCAATATATTTCGTCACGGCTTAGATTCAGAGGATGGCGCGTGCTAAAATTGTTGAGTGTGTGGTACCCGCAAAAATCGGTGCCACTAGGCCTGTACCCGTGGGCTCAGACAATATTTCAGGCCCGTGAACCCTGCCAATTGTAAACCTCTACCCGATATGATTATAGATTACAAAACCATTCTACTGTAATCAGATTTTATTTTTCTACTCTTCGGCAGGTCATTGCTATGAGTAAGTGCACGACGACGGGCGTGTGAAGCACGTTTGTCCATCTTAATAATCAGCCGTCCAAAACAAAAGCTTGGACAGTTTATCAAAGTGTCACTTATTTTTCCTCTGTATATCTCGATAAACCCCGTAGCGATGACATCTACTAACAACCACCTTCGGCTGCGTTCACTGAGTGAACTATCCAGTCTTTCGTACTGCGCTAAAACAGAGAAGCTCATAAAGCGATTCGGCACATTTGTTTGTGCTTTTCCACTGTCGGGGCTAACGCTAAGCTCAGTGTGTCGAGAAAGGCATACTTTGATGTATCACGTCATCCCACGGCGTCAAAGGTTTTTCCTATTTTACGCCAGTTTTGGAGCTCACCAATGAGGCGCAGCGTTGTATTAAATCAGTTGGTTCAACAAATAATTATACTAAAACGATGTAAATTATTGGTTTTTCATATTAAGCTGTAACACTCTAATTTTTCCTAAATTGTAAATGTTCCGCAAACATGGCTTCGTTTAACATAAGGCATTTCTAACTGCACCTAAAATGCAACGATAGTTTTGCACTGGTTAATGCAGATTTGCAACAATTATACAAGTTTAATATGAGACAAATCCACAATGTAGCGCAACTGTGGCGTAACGACGATTGTATACACAAGCCAAAATCTGTGCAATTCCTAACAATGGCAGTTAAACCACTCCACGTATATATTGTGTGCGTCGGATAAGATAATATAATAGCTTTAATTGAGAAAACAACTGATACGAGAAAATTGTTTCTATAAATGGGGTCCACCGACAGTGGGTATCCCAATATTGTCAAAACTCACCCATTCGAAAGTGACTTACGAATCAGTAAAAAGATATTTTCGGGATTTTCCTCAGTGGAAACAACAATCACTGTTTTGTTTAGCCTCGGTCCATCGATAGTTTTTGCCAGCTGAATCTTCAGTTGATGGGTCCGACTGTGCAGTTGTAAACGGGCTGTAATATATTTCATTTTTGCATTAACAACATTGCTACAATTGCTTTCGCTACACTACCCATTTGTTAAACTTACACATAATTTTGTTACTTGTTGCACAATTTTTGATGCATTCTGATAGAAATGCCATTTGTTGCACGAAACTACTACACTTTTGCTAAATCTCGCACTCACAAAAATTACGGTGCGCCGCTCCTGCACGCAATTAAATTACTTTAAAACCCCAGAAGTGACATTTCTTAGCAATGTGGTTCGCAATGGGGACGATTGGCGTCCTTCCTCAAGGAGACCATTCCTATTATAGCGGTCAAAATCTCACCACGAGATTTTTTGGTCGTCAGTTGAGCTGCATTTTTTGTATCAGCTGATCTGAACGATGTGAATCCGCGGTATTACTTTTTCAAAGATACAAACAATTTCGGAGCTCATTTTGAGGAACATTCAACTATATGCATCATTCGTTCCAAAAGACCATGATGTAATCACATTTGGATTCCCAATCAGTCGTTGAAGCAACGTTATAGTGGTCCATGAAAAGTTGTTGGCTATGACGATAAGCCAATAATAGTCAGCGTTGGCGGCGTATCGACCTATGGTATCCTGCGTTTTTAGAAAAGAGTCCCTTGAATGCATCGGAAAGGACAGCATCAGGAAATGCACACCGTTATGCATAGTGATGACACAAAAGCTCATGATCAGTGTCGTTCGTATTCGCAGGGACCCATCGTGAAGGCAAAATTTCCTTATTATCCTATGTGGCCAGATATCGTGCTGGATCCAGCAAAAACAGCGCTAAACAATCGCGATCAACGAACCAACACAACAGCTATGCGGCTTTTCTCGACGAACAAAGTAGCGAATGTACGAATCAGCGACAACTTTCCTTTTGACGCCCGCTATACAAAAGCAAGCACAGAAGCGTTCAACATACCATGCTGGGACGGCGTTAGACCGTGAGGAGCCTCCGAACTATGATGTTTAACAAAAATAGTGGAAAGTTAGCAGTAAATACAGCAACTTTTAGTGCTTCTGTTTTGGAGACAAATTCAAAATCTCGTCTAATTAAAAAATTTAAAAAATGTCAAGTGCCCCTGGATACCCTCCCGAATTGGGTTGTGCTAGCGCTGACCCTGATGAAATGCATTTGAACATAGAAACGAACAGAAACCAACGACATTGGTTTATTTCAAACAACTACCAGAAATCCCGGAATTCCATACACCGGCTCCGCACACAGTGAAGGGAGTAACGATAATATGACAATAATAAACCTTTGACACTGATGTTTAGTCAAATTTACCACAAAAGTAATTTGCTCAATTTTGCGTATATAAACTGCGGACCGTTTAGGTGAGTATTCATTTTGACTTACTGAGTTAGTTCAGCTCGGTTACTGAGTTCTTGTGTACTAGGCAGTCCTGTTTGTAAAGTGATATTGTTATCTTACTTATTCTTGTTAAATAAAGATTGTTTCCTGGATTTATTCTCTGGATACATCTTCCCGTAATCACAGTGTTAGTTGGAACGTCTACGAGTCCAGAGATTGAGCAATCCAGTACAACAAAGCATTCAAGTTTGTGCTTTCAAAGACTGCCTATTTGGAGTTTAACCTAAATGATTTTATTGAGAAATGGTCAAAAGTTAGACCGTCAATATATATTTCCTTACTTCGGCCTATAAAGTCACAATACGCTACATTACTTAGCGAATTTATCTACTCATAAGTACCTAACCTAGATGCGGTCACATATATTTGCTGGAACAAAAAGTTTTTTAAACGCAAAAAGACAGACTTTTATAATGAATCTGAGCGTTTCTGTGTCTTGATTCTGGTTTCGAAATTGGTTCGTAAATTCATCCAACTGCTTTCAAACTGGGACTTGTCAAATTTTTATATTTGTTACTCAGCTCCCCAAAAGGATAGCGGAAAAACATTCAATTCCTAACTGATCAAAACAGATTTTTGCGCCTGGTCCGGTCGTACGCCATGTCAATTGTTTTATAATTGAGAAACTGGTTTGATACTTTTCAATACTCAAAATCAGTTGAAGAAACGATTTCATGCAACATCGATTCTTCATCCAGCTAACTATAGTGCAGTAAAAGAAAATATCGCCTTTTATTGATGGTATTATGATAAACAGCAGAGTAAAGTTCGATTTAGTCGCCTGTTTTTGAGCTAAACCAGCCGTAAGTCCCGCAATGTTATCTCGTTTGAAGCGCACTCAAAGCAACTCCTGATGCCTTGCCGAACTTTATAATTAAATGTTGACAGTTGGTTCATCTTGTCCGTTTGAGCTGTGGTTCATCTGACGGATTTCGCCATATCGCTCCGACTGGCTTGATCCCGGCTGTTCTGAGGATATTTGGGTCGACCTGCAGCCGGCATGACAGCGGCGATAATAGGTCACCACCGAACTGGATCTGTTGGTCGAGCGACGTTGCGATTTCGATGCTGTGCAGACGCAGCGATCCTAAAATCACAAAACTGCCGTCGCTTTTATTTGTTTTCAACAGTTTTTAAGCTTAACACGAAGGTTTGATCACTGACACACCTTCAGCGAAAAACGTTCGGATCAAAATATTACAAACGTACCGACAACTTATTTCACCCTCGAGATTGAAACCGAATGGATCGAACTATTTGCAAGTTATTTGCAAAAGGGACATTTTGCTCAAAATTCGTATACACTATTTTGTACTACTTGGATTACATTTGACGCAACCAAATACATTTGTGCCACAGATGGGAACAATTGATCACCGCTCAGTTGAGCTCCAGACTTTAGATCAAATGCCAGGTGGATTAGCCTGACGGTTCTGATCTGGGTAATTGCAGGCTGTTGGGTCAACTCTTGTGGACTTGGTTCGGAAAACTCCATGACCAAACTCTAATTTTAGGAAACGCTATATACAAATGTTATTTAATTTTTTAACGAGATGGGTTGACTACAAAAGTAATATTTCAAGCCCAGCTTAACTTCAAGCTCGAACTGAGCTGCTACCAAATCGACCAAACGTTATAGATGACAAATCAGCACCAATTTCGGTCCACAAAAGAGTGTCTTAGCCTCGTAAATGGTATCGAGTGTAGTTGAGTGTGCTCCGTAAGCAAAACTGGAGCCATCAAGCATTAATCCTTTCAGCCAAATCATGCTATTGCCATTAGGTTAATCTTCAGCTGAATTAGTTTCGCATCGCATTTATTAACACGAACGATAATAATTTTGTTAAACAACGAGAAATACTTGCTTCCGCAACGTAACCTTGATCACGTCCGTTGACCTTGATTACCTTAAGCAGTGACTGGCCAGTAATCTAGCCTAAAACACAGTATATCTGCTTAATGAAAATACAATTACCAGTTCTCGACTTAGCTTTATCTCCGCAAAGTTCTTTAGTAGATTACACAATTGTACAAAGATGTCATGCTTAAAATCGCGTAATTATAGGGCTTTGATAATTTGTAAATTTATTTCTTGGAAAGGTGTCAGAGGCACTTAGTGTCATATATATTTCGTATTTCCGCGAAATATTTTGACAATTTATTTACAAAAGAAATAGTTTAAGTCGTTTTCATTAAATCCGTGACCTGGAACATACAGTAAATGGATAACCTTTAGAGAACACACACGGAGCTTTCCAGACTATACCTTTTGTCAGCTGTGCGGATCGAACTAGGCAATTTCAAGTTTGCTTATAAGACAAACCTTGAGAAGCGAAACTCGTTTCCGGATCGCTGAACAGCTGCGGCGCATACTTCGCAGTACCGTCCGACGATGTGGGCAAACAAAGAAGAAGAACGTATTCATAGCGAATTGGGTGTAATAGAAGATGAACGAGACCAACTGAACGATCAGATATTTCATCGTCGGCGCGATATCGCTTAGATGGATCTGAAACAGATATTGCACATTGACGCATCTGAATGTTTAGACACACGAACATTTATAGATAGATTCCTTAAAAAGCGAGAGAACAGATAAACTCAAAACCTAGGCAACTTCATAGACGTTGAGAAACGTGGACCCTTGAAAAAAGTTTGTCTACTGTGGACACGAGTCTGCAGCACGCACCCCCTGCAGCACATGCCTTAAGTTAAGGGTATGTCAATCCATTAATAATTACTAGTATCTCGCAAGCGAGGGTGAAACGGAGAGAGCATAGTTTTATTTTTAAGTTGTCATTTTGTTTCTTCATCTATAACAGGCTGTGGTTGACGTATATACCACACTAAAGCGTTTTCATCAATGAAGCCATTAGAAATGCTAAAGCCTCGTCGACCCTATAAACATCGAAAACAACTGACAACGCATCCACTATTTCTCCTGGTTTCTAGGTAACAAAACCATGGTATTCCGCCAACCGCAAAACCTGTATAGTCAATTTTGATTGCATCTGCGCAATACGTAACAAACAACGCAAGAAAGTCTATATTATGGAAATCGAGTTCATTGACCCAAAACGCATTGAAAACTCAAGAAAATCATGGAATATTGCCGCTGTACTGGAAATAACCAAATCATTGTATTTAGCTTTCAGAAATACAGAAATAACTTTAATATAGACTATTCTTGATGTCCTGCACGTAATACATGATCAGATAAATGGAAACGCAATTCATTTTGGAAATCGGATTCCTCTATCGTAAAATCCTTGAAACCTCATGAAAACTTAAAATATAGTCAAGTTTGGCTCTAGATAGCAAAACTATCGTATCCAGCATACTTTATAACCTAATAGGCACTCATTATAAGGTAAAAACGCGCAATAACATGCTGAAAATTTTAAAATCACATTTGCTGGTAAAGGGTCAACAAACAATATTCGGCCGTACCTTGGCACAGGGAGTGGTGCCACAAAAAAGTTCGAGCTCAGCAAAGTTGTAGGTCTCGATGAGTCGATGAGGCATGGTGGTCTTCGTTTTTAATACGAACCCTGTTCCACAAGACATGAATTGCGAAATACTGCTACCCGTACGACCAGATTTGGCGAAGAACCCTCAAAAACCTAATTTTTGCCATTTTTGCCCTGAAGATGAGGTCTGAGCTGTTCATGTTCAACTAGAGCGTACATCCCCATTACTTTCGCTATCGAATAATGAACGTTTAAATCCATTTACGCGAACATGAGTGAACAATGACAGGAACATAGATAAAACAAAATTTTCACGAATTTCCCTCACTTGCCAGTCGGTGGAAATTCCGCCCTCTTCGCTCGCTCCGTTTTAGTAATATTGGTTCAATTGAGCTAGGAATACAACAAGGCTTCATCGTTTGCAACGTTTTAGAACAAATCTACTTTTCGACCGTCGCTGACGATCGGCCGATTGATCTCCCCAGACTCTATAAATAGACTTAAAGCCCTAAACCTGAATTCGAAAGTCCACTCAACATTTTGCTGCACACAATTGGTTGGTTACAAATAAATACATTGCTTTTTTGTTTGCAATGCACTCGTGCTTACGCAAAAGGCAGAACAATGTCATAAGTCAGGCAGTAAATATTTTCAAAAACTGATCTCTTTCGTAATTAAAATTCGGATAAAACTCAGACAAGGATGGTAAAACCCTGGAAGTAGCTTGAAAATTTTTGAGTGAGCCAAAAAGGATTATTTACCTTCGTCTAACTAATGGAAACGATAGACTAAAATTTTTAATAACATGAAATGAACCAAATATTTTAATGAAAGCAATTTCGTGATTTGGTCACAATATCAACTGCGATCCTGTGGGAACTTTGTTGAATAGTGTTAACTTGAATCGAAATAGCATCTCAGCCGATCTGTATGATGCAACACTACGGCACTACTCGACTAGAAGCATGAGAAATATTGTCAGTGGATGAAAGAACTGATATGCGATGCGAATCTCAATTATTTACTTCATCCTGACGTCACCTTTCGCTCCTAAGAATATACAACTGAATCCATCTTGCTAATCGTCCAGCATTTCATTTCTCAAAATTACAATCACTTCGACTGTATTTGGATACACATTTGGTGCTTCGAGAACCTGTTCCACTCGCCAAAGTAAACTTGAGTTCAGTCAATTTAATTTCAATTTGTCTACGCCGAAGTCTAATTGGGCTAGATCTAATTCAAATTTAAAGCCTAATAGTGTTGTAGAACCAGCGTTTGGTGATCAACGTACAGCTGAAATGCGACAAATCAACTTACGTCCACGACATCAGGGGTAGTTTTGATTCTTTATTTTTATAAATTTATATCACTGAATCTTATTTTTGCCTATTTCATTTCAGTTATGACAAGTAAGCTTAAACTGAGTGAAATCGAATTCTCTTTCATGAATTTTAAAGTCAGTTTTGAGGCCAAAACTGAAATAAAGTGGAGTGACTGATTTTAATTCGATAAATGTAACTCAATTCTGTCTTACATACATATCACTGCACACATCGTATCATTATTCCAACAGTGTTTGCGTTGTAATTGTTGCTTGTTGTCATTGAGAGCTCTGAGTATTAACACAATTAGGCGTTGGGACAGAATATTTTACAATTTAAATCTTTTACGTTGCGTTTCATTTATAAAAACTTACATTTTGAAAAAAAAATGGAATTTGGACAGGAACTGTAAAAAATGCTTAGTTGAAAACCTAAAATCGCAATTCTGTGCAAGACCACAAATGGGGTGATGTTGAACCTGAAAAAAACTAACGCTTTTCCATTTGAGGGTTTCAAAGAACTTCGAAGCGAAACTTTATGTCAGAGAGAACTGCGGGAAAGAATCAGGAGTCTCGGCAAATAGAAGAGAGCATTTTTGTCCGTGAAAATGAGCTTTCACCAAACAAAGATAAAGCAACAAAATGATATTCTTCAACTGTCGTACCTACAGTTGAGAACGTTCAAACAGCGGTGTTGCTTTTCGTAAGCGTCTCTCATAGATTATTGCTTTAATTCGATTTTTGTCTCACGAAAACATAATTCCCATCTCACAAACGCATAAAACGTATGTGCACTTATAAATTAGCTTGATATGCTGTTGTGACTTCCCATCAGTGACGGGACATCCTCAGGGCTGCGCTGTAAATTCGGACAGGGCGCGGGGTAATGATATCATATGGTAGTATGAAGCAACTGGTGGGCTTAAACGGAACAGCACCACACTACTATCCTGGGACTAACCGATGTGTAGAGCCGAAAAATAATATTTTGCAAGTTGAGACAGCAATCGAGGAACGCAATGCTGAACAGGACTCCGGTTGAGCAGGCGATGCTGTAGCGATTGCGTCGGTGGAGCGAGCGGGAGATCACCGTGTACGACAGAGCCGACTGGCAAGATCCGGCGGTTGGATTGCAATCGTCATCGGATATTTCCCCAAGATCCCACGACAGCGCGGAGCTCATCTTCATGGCGATGGCCTTCTCAGCAAGACCGCGTTTGCAGGAACCAACTGTTCGACTCGTACGACCAGCATCGCTGCGCCGAAAATAGTTCGTATCGAGAGAACGATTTACTAGTTTTGCTCCGTTTCTGTCGTATAATGGCATTACAACGAAGTTACTGTTCCTAATATAGTTGCAGTTATTTACGGATTGCTCGCCTGGTGTTGCATTCGTTGCCTGGAGTTTGTCCGTGGTCATGTGTGAAATAGCTGTACTTTGTTTCTGGGTACGAAGTTGTTGCGACTGGCTCAGACGAGGTGTTCGCTGCATCGATGGGTGACGGCGATTTTCGTTACAAAGCTGGCCAAAATTATTTGGGTAACGTTTCACTGGAATGCGCCTTGAATATGGTTTTAGGGTCGAACAGGTGCCGTTTTGTGGCGCCGCCGCGAGCTCATCCGGGAACACATAGTCCCGCTCGGTGCGTCCGACTTTTTTTATCGTTACCATCGCGGTTCGAATTGAGCAAAAGATAACGACGATCAGCGGAATGAGGTAGGACAAGATCTGAAACGCAATGGTAAAAACTATCGACAACACTCAACATAAAGCTAAGTCCGCCCAGTCATCCGAAACTTTCAGTGATATCCGCAACGCATTGATTTTACATTGAGTTTTACCAGGCCATTAGATAACGGGAATGTAGATATTCACTGTTCAATATGTGATGAAATACAAAAACGTAACCAATGTTGGATAATTTTCCTATCAAATTCTTGTAGCATATACAAGCCTTTACAATATCAATTGAAACGTTAATTCAATGCTTGCTAAGAAGTCCTCTTAAGCCAATAAATAGACAACGACAAATGTCTATTGCTAAGGCCAACAAACTACTTACTTGCACGTAGCAGTCAGGGTAAGCTGATAGTCAGGGCGGCAAGGTTAGGCTCAGTGATTATTGCCAGGTCCCGAATCGAGCCACACTTACAAAGTCAAAGTATAATAATTGAAGCGTTGTTTTTCACGATGCAGTGTCCTATTGTTCACCCTATTCAATGCCTGCTGCGCTAATACACCTGGTTGAATCTTACTCAGGAACCGTTATTAAGAACCCTCTACGTTCACCTAGCTTGAACAACTAGCAAAATTTTACTATTTCTGGTCGGAAAATGATAGCAGTTTTAGCAGCTACAGCGTCTCCAGATATGGGTTTGCGGATAGTGTAGCGATTGTATTTAAAACAAAAACGATCCTATCAATCAACAAATCCCTCAGCGAGGAAGAAATTTATCTCGATAAATTTTTAGAATTACCATTGCTTCAAATCTTAATCGAAAGCGGCTACGCTGACAAAAACATAACAGTTCAGTTGTAACACTTTGGAGAGAATATCCATTGGGCAATGCTGTGGCTCTGGCAAGAGTTATAACCTAAAATGTTGAGAGACCTCTAGCGTCCAAAATGAAAAAGTTTCCAATACGCGTCGATTTTATAAGAAATCTGATAAGAAATCACTGAAGCAGTGCAAACTCAAGGCATCCAGTTACATGGGTTCTATTACGTGTCGTACTAAAATTTAACAAAAATCTATCAATCTAGTGAAATGCTACAAAAAGAATTTTGCACAATCGTTTGAAGATAGTATTGTCTCGCTCAATCCGTTTCAATTACTACTTTCATCTAAAACACTACATTGATTTCTCCCAAACGATCATTAGCGACCACTGCTGTTCAACGTCCATCGGCTTTAAGATTCCGTAGGAGTTTTGGAATATAATTGAAAAGTGACGGACAGACAGTCTTCCATGACATAGATACTTTACGTATCTGCGATATTCAAATACTTTTGTTCAATGCTGGCAATCGAATAGCAGGATTAGTCTACAAATTGTGATAAAACAGTGGCTGGAAAAGATCGTCGCTAAACGGTTGACACTGCTAAATGTTGAGCTCAGCGCGATGTATGAATAGAATGCTAATAGCAACCATAGCGAATTTTGTAGTGTTTAAAAGGATCTTTACACGAGCTAAAAAAATGATTTATAAGAATCGAAACGTACCATTTCAACGATGGCTACGACGATTTCAAGCGATTCGCCGAAATGCGTCTCGCGATAGACGCAATGGCGCGACTGTTCACCAGTGGATCGTATTTGGAGCAAGAACGGGACCCAGAGCTCGGCACAACAGCTTGAACACACGATTACTGCAATCGCGGAACGCGCATACCCAACAGTGCAAATCTGAAATATAGTAGGCTTTTACAATTTGAGTGCAGATCTGAAACAGCCCTAAGGTTTCGCAGTTTGAGCGCAGATCTGAAACATCCATAAGCTTTCACAGTTTGAGTGCAGATCTGAAACAGCCATAAGCTTTCACAATTGGAGTGATATTTTGCTGTTCAGACGAGTCGCCAGAAGCGGGTACCAGGAAGAGCAGAACGCATAGCTAACTATGAATGAAACTAAGATTATCAACCGATCACTGGTTATAGCCCAAGCATATATTGATTTAGTAGATCAGGGAAGACACATATCATTACAGACACGAATCCATTACGTTTCTCCTACTAAGTGTTCTTCACTTCTTGCAAATGGCTTATGTCTTGGGTTGCATCAGCCGTAAAGACGTTACAGTGATTTCGTGTTTAGTTAAACGGTTTAGGTATACGAGCAAACCTTAAGTGCGACTATATATTTCGGAATAGTTGTAGTGGCTCGTGGCACAAATGATTGTTATTTTAAAACATCGGGTTAGGGGTTAGAATCTAACGAGTCTACCTTTCATTGCTATTTATTTGAGTTTTTGACATCACAGCTCATGTGATTGTCATTATCGGTGGTATCATGTCGGCACCAAAATCATATAACATCAAAATATCCATTTCCCTCAAATTTTTTTAAATTTTATAATTCTGTTACCCAAAACAAAGGAATCGACTGTTTGTATAAGCACTTCCCGATCAAATATGTCCATCATTCATTTTTATTCAGAACATCGCGACGTTTATTCACTGCAGATATACAATGACGAACCCGTTTCTGAGATAAGCGCACCGCTGACTTCTACTGTCCGTGATATTTCAGAATAAATTTCAGCACATTCAAGCTGAGAATTATTTAGACAATTTTAATCACAAAATTTCCAGGGGTTAGCGATCCAGATACGGGCCCACAGCGGCCGAAAGAGTGAGTGGTCCCAGCAAACACTGCTGTTCAGTAAGGTTATAGATCTTAACGAGCCGAGTCCGCTTGTCGATGTGAAGCCTATGCAGACAGATGTGACCCACAAAACAGTTGTAGCTTTATAGCCTCATTTTGCAAAAAACCTCAAAGAACGAGTCTTCTACCCGAAAGATGTGGTTTGAACCTCTAGCGTTTTTCTATAGCGTACATAAAATAATTTTGTCGAAATACAAATCGCCCGAAAATGAGTTATCAGTTTCACACCGGGGAAGAAATTTTCGCAATTTTCTTCCGTAAGCTCCTTCACTTGTTCGATTTGAAAAATATACCCCTGGAATTTAGGCAGACTTATTACGCAGATAAACTATGGTGAAGCTTGCGAAGTAATATGATAATGTTTCAAACGCGTTAAGGTGAAGTTCCTTTCGGCGGCGATGTCAATGTGTAGCAGGTGTTTGAGGGCAATAAAACAAGACATCTTTACGATGGATCATCCGGGATTTCAACTTTCGGCCTTTAGATTGCAAAACCGGTGCTCGCCTACGCGGATGTCTTAAACTCGGTTCAGTTCTATGCTATCTTATATAGCGTAATGAGATGCTATAAACAGCAAGCAGTTGTATAGTTAACGCAAGGCAACGATCGTTTCTCCACGGTCACCACCGAAATCGAAATATTTTTCGATTTTAAACAAAATTATTGAAAACACAGCGGCGTTTCAACTGAGGACCCTAGAGAGAAAACCATGAAAATTTTTTCTTGTTACTCTTTTGGTGGATGAATTTCGATAAAAAATTTTTTGTTCTATAGCAAAAGCGATGGACGATCTACTCTTTCGTTGAACGGTACGGTAATAGCTCCGATCTCATCGAACGAGTCAAAATGTCCAAAACAGGTTTGTAAGGGTTCTTTGCCAAATCTGGCCATACGGGCACCAGTAATTCGTAGGCCATATCTCTCTATACAGGTTTTGCGTTGAAGAAATAATATAGAATAAGCTGGTCGAGATCTACAAGTTTGATAGCCGCGGCTTGTTGTGTCAGACCACTCACTGGATCGCTATGGGTCCGAATATGGTTCGTTCACCCGTAGCCAGAAATCAAATTTCGGCATGTTATCGCGTGTTTTATAACTGTCTTTATAAAATATGCTGAATACGATGGTTTTGTTTGGTAGAGATTAACCTGGCTATATTATACTTTATCATGGGATTTCAATGGTCGACAAATCCAGATTTCAAAACTGTGGTCTCTTTTCATTTGTTTATGTTATACGTACAGTGCGCCAAGAATGATCGGTTTTGGCATACTGAATGCGATGGCTTGGTTATCTAGACACAAATATTTGATGTCTTTTCAATGGGTTTTACATCAATGAACCTAAAATCTAGTACTTTGGTTGTGTATTACATAGACGAAATCAACAATGGTCAGTACAGGTTTTTCGGAACGGTGAATACAATGGATTAAACATTTAGAGTCTGGCACGAATATTATGCCTTTTCAGAGGTTGTGAATGGGTTTAGAATCAATGGACCCGATTCCCAGAATATAGCCCGTTTCAGTACTTTGTTAATGTATTGCGTGCAGGGCACCAACAATAACTGTTTTTTGGTACGCCGCGTACAATGGATTGGTTATTTAGAGATCAGCACGAATATTTCATGTGCTTTCTGCCCTTTCCGATGTGTTCGGACGGGATTTTAGGGTCTTTAGTGGTTACGGGGTTCCAGAAGTTTTAGGGCGGTATACACATAATACGCAGCTTGTTGTAGGAGACTACAAAAATGACAGTTTATATACAAAATAACGCTCGCTTGGTTTTACCCCCACTTACGAGATACTGGTTTTGAATTTTTAGCTAGATTAGTCTCTAGTGTGCATTTCACAGAATAACGCGCCCAGCCAGGGGCTAGGTTTTTAAGGGCAATTTTGTAACCTTAGCAAAAAGGCGTGTGTAGAATATCAACTAAGCTCATGGAAAATTTTAAGTTCAGTTCCGGAAAGATGAGCTTTATTCGTTCGACATCGAGTAATTTTAAAACGACTGATTTGCAAACTACTCATTTTTGACTTGATCTTTTGAAGGGAATTCCAAATCTGTTTTCTAGAAACGTGCACGATTATTGCTAGACTTGTGTGTATGAACGGATGGCTTTAAGTTCACTTAGTTCACTTGTGATAATGGCAGCCCGTTTAAAATTCACTTCTCTTAAGTGGAATCAAAGCCGCAAATATAAAATTAATATCGTTTTTGTTTATGACAGTGGAATCAAGTGAAGTCGATAATAAAATGAGAAATGGAACTGATTTCATCTTTCATCTTTGAAATATATCGCTGCACACACCATATCGGACGCCCGATCTTTACCTTCCATTTGAGATACGGATGGCACACTGCGATGTAGCGCTCGACAGTGGCAGCGGCCAGGCACCACTGCGAGACCAGCGATACCGTGTGGGCGCCGTAGAGGGCGAAGTGGCACTTGAACTCCAGCGGGACTGAAGCGATCATCGTTGTGCCCAGAAGGATCAGGAAAGCGAGGTCGGAGAGGCACATCGTTGCGATGTAGTGGTAGTACGACTGTTGACGGAGACGACTGCCGAGCATGTAGACGACGCTGAATGTGTTGCCTGCAACGTGAAATCTTTCTTATTGATCAGTTGCAAAAAACTCAAAAATTAAATTTTAAGACAATGCTAAAGATGTCTTAAATGTCAAGCTACGAAGTTCGGTTTTACAAAACAATTTGAAAAGTTCCACGTGTCAAATTGAGATGAGTTTGATATGAAAGTATAAATCCATAAAGAAGCCAAAATTTCGTATTTTCAATTTGAAGCATGATTTTTCACGTTCGTTTGATGAAGTTTGGCACGTTCAGGCCATGTTCGCGGTTTATTGTTTTGTTGGCCACTTGAGTACAAAACAAGCGCTAGAATTCGTCTATTATAACTTTTGTGCTATAACACAGGTATGTTTTCAGTTTTCTATGTGACCGAATTTAGTCATAACCAATGCTGAAATATCTCCACAGTCTGGATATGGATCAGGTATGCTTGGTCACTTCACTTAAGCCGAAGGAGAATTTTAGTAGCTTACAGGATCATATTTAGTTATCTCTTCGCAATTTTTGGTTCCTTTACCCAACACTGAAATTCAACTGCTCTGGATAGTACAATATGTTTAATGGTCTGCAAAACCAGACCATTTCTACAAACCGGGCGCGATCCCTGTTGAACAGGAGCTTTGCCGCAACTGTGCAGAACCCGGCCGAACCACGGTGAGGCGACACATGGCTGGAAAGGCGTTATAAATAAGCAATTTTGAAATTTCGTTACTGGGCACAATCGCTTGGAAAAACGAAAACTGAAACCTTCTGAAACATCTAATCTGATATTCATAATCATGTCTGGAGAACTCGAAGATTCAGAGCTAGTTTAGGATTACAGTATTACTTGGGCTGTGAAATCCCGCAAATACCAAAAATACGTTTGGAATGATTTCAGTATCACTTGACTTACATTTTATGTCGGGATGAAGGAATTTGGTCTTCACCTGACGACAATCACTGCGATCAGTGATATAATATAGTTGGGACTTTTCCAAACCCCCCACTTCCTGAAATCTTTAATTTTGAGGTAAACTTAGTGATTGTGTGCAGTCAGACTCATCTCGACGAATTTTTCTGTCATTTGAGTTAGCTGACTCCTCTTTGGTCAAACAATTCAATAAATGCACAGTTATGTAATAATTGGAACCGGATCTGAGTGGAATGCTACACATTAGCCGTGGGTTAAAGAGCGAGGTTTAGGCCTATGATTAGGGTTATGCAATAATTTCACGTAAACACAGAGTTACCGCAAGCCAAAATATATTGTGAGCCGCCTGGTCGATCTAAGTCACGGGCTGAGTTATAGGCATTATCATGATAATCAGGTTTATAAATTACATCTTAAAAAACGATATATTTCCCGCAACCCCTTTTCTCGGTTGTAATCTGAAAGGCTAACTTGAAGAAATGGATTTTTAATCTGAATTTATGATCAACAGCCCTTTTGAGTTCAAAATCACACACCGGGTATATCCTGTCAAATGCGTGATCATTTATAGGGCAAAAACGTCGTTGTTCAGTCGGGATGTTTTCTACTGATTTGGATAAACGTATTCGAAATTCGAACAACACTGTTTAACGTACATTGATTGCAGTATGTGTGAAGGTTATCTAAAACATAGCACTGTCACTAACAGCGTGTCACACTGTATTTATATCAGCGGCCATACTTACAGAGCGAACCAAAGATGACGATAAATTGGGTGTAGGCAATGAATATGAAATGAAGCTGATAAGCCCAGTTCGGGTCCACTTCCGATGATCGCTCTCTGGAGCTACTGTTCGAGCACTCAGTGTCGTTGGTGCAATTGTAGTACCTCGACCACATGTTGCTTTGACAGTAGCACGAAATGTATTTTTAAAATTAATTTCAAATGAATATATACGTTAAAGGCAAACAACGTGGCCCAACAGTAATGAATTAGTAATTAACTTTGAGGAACGTTCGTTTCTAAAAGACAAACAAAATAGGCTTTTCTGTTTAACCGCGTCCACAATGTTGGTGTCATTCTACTAAGGACTTGCCAGTTATAAAGACCAGTTGGGTCACATATAAATATTCTTAATAAAGTGGCAGTGGTTATAGCTGGTGCCGGACCTTTCGCCTGAGCTAACTGTGACTCGAGTCAGATCTGCAGAAAACGATGTCAAAGCGCTGAGATTGCTTTGTCAACAAAAATGGCCAGGTGAGGAGATTTCAGTAATTCAGTGGACAAAGTAAACAATTTGAACACGGCTGTCGTAGAAGCGTATTTTGAAGCTGCCCTATATTCAGATGAACACGTTGGAGGAGATCCGTATAGCTGAAGTTAATAGAACTATCAGCAAAGTGAGTGCTCTGGGCATCCGCATCGCCATGTGTGACTTTGCAATGCTGAAGTTACCCCTACGGTTCGCCACTGGGTTTTCGGACGGCTCTGTCCCTAACTTGCGTATTAAATTTTTGGACTCAAATTTTCAAATTGATTTCGGCACTCGTTTTGCCAATTTCACCCCAATTTTTTCCAATTTCACATATTGTTACTCAATTTTACCAGTTCGCAAAAATTTTCGTACAACATGGTCGGAGAGAATATGGGAGGGGGAGTGGGATTTTGCGACGCCACAGGGGTGATCACGCTACCTCCCGTGGGATAGTCGAGTCCTCGTGGGGATCAGAGAGTGAAGGGATATTCACACCTGAGTTTCTATAAGAGTCTCAAGCTTATAATTATATTTGTTTCGTTGTATGGCCATTCATTTCGCCTCTTCCGTCTCGCTCAAACAATGCTATAATTCAGGCAAATCTCTGAACTTTTTTGCGATTATCGTTTGAAGCTATGTCATAAGTAAACCTCAAATTTTAACAGTGGATCTGGCCTTAGGTGGTTCGCTTGTGATAGTGGTATGGCTGAATTGAAGAATCGTATGAGGAGAGAGCAGAGAAAATTATAGTTTGGGTGCAAAATCTAAGCTAATTTTCTTGGGTCTTATCGTCTGTAGCTTCTAGCCCAATCTAATTTTAGTATATGTAAAATTTAACCGTTCTGACCGTATTGGCCAGATGAGTCGAATGTGTCAATATTAGTTCAATTGAATTATGGGTTTAAGGCCATTTAGGTAAAATCCTCATCCTTTTCTAACATGTGAACCCAAGAATGCATGCCATGCCGTTCTCGATATACTAGGCCTGCCTTAGTCTTTGACTAAGCTAAGGTATCTATATGAACCATGTACTAAGCCTAAGCCTAAGTCGGAGGCTCCCGCCCACCGAACCCCCGCTCTAAGCTGTTCTTTTTTCTAACGTTATAACGTCTGGCCCCTAAAGGTGGTATGGGTTGAAAATTCAATCCGAATTGCTCCATAATGTTCGTAGTGTTTAACCATTACGTTAGGTACATGTTGTACGATGACATCATTGGCATCTTCAATGCTTCGTTGCCGTTCACATAAAAGTATATGTTAAGGTAATTTTTACAAAGCAACATTAGATAAATGCTGCAAACCGAACAGTCTCAGCGTAGTATCTACAAATGAAGACGTTATATTTGAAGACCCAGATTGAGTAATGACAAATTTAGTGGATCATCAGCACCGAAAGGTGAAGATTTTAAGAACCCGTCAGAGTCAGTACTCCTGCACACAAACCGGAAGAGTTGACGGGTCGCTCGCACAAACTGTCAGCCGATAAGCGGCCTGAATACCAACCGGTCGAACGTTTTCTCCGCTGGCCGGCCAGATGAAAAACTTTCAACTGGCGCCGATCTCTAAGAATATAAATTGCAACAGTTAGAAAGTTAGTAAGAGAAATACGATTTGTGCCATCTTCGATAAGGTGCTCTCTGAAAATCAAAGAGTATGTTCTTGACTAAAGTCTTGCTGAACCCTAGGCGAAGACCAGATTGTCCAAGACCCTTCCAACAAAACTAAAATATGTCATTTTCAAACGTAACACCCTTTAGCTCAAATTGGGCCAGGACAAGACTGCACGAGCACTTGGTGATGTATATATCATCACATGTACGTCTCCTATGTACTTCTCCTCCGCTTCAAGTGGTTTCGCTTTGTGGAACGTCCTATCATAGAAGACCAACATTGTTTTGGCGAGTCGTGTTCAGATTGAAACAAGAACATCCAGCAACACATAGCTCACACCAATATTGCCGCAGCGTTCGGCCCATTTAAGGCACAAAAACATTTTTCGGTTAAACTGTTCTACGTTCAAAGCTAATTTGCCGGAAGAATCTTTGACCAACAACGCTCTCCTTAATAATATATTAGAGGTGGTTTTGTAGGACCAATGCTAAAAAACATAGCGACAACGACTGCCTTTAGAACGCCGGAAGTCTCTCTAAATTATTGTACGGGCCGTAAGATTGTAACACTGTTTTCGATTTTAGTGCAAACTATGCTCTGTAGGACTACAAATCTTTGAACGCAGGGCAACCTATGCTACAAGTCAGTTGTATCTTAGGTAGTTGTACGTTCAAAGAATTGTACAGACGGTAGCTCCTTCAAACTCCTTCTATCGTATTCGTTTGAACTCGTCACAAGTCGTGCGTACAAATATTGGAAATCGCTGCTTCCTATGCTTCAACTATTACTTGTAATATAGCGTATGTAATAAATCCGTGCAGACAAATGTTTGAATGCACGTCTAGCTATATTGCGCGGCTAGTTATGGCGTAGCCGACCGTACACCCAAAGGTTTCTACGCAACTCGTTCAAACTCGTGTTGCCGCAGTTGTTTGAAGACGTCACAACCGTGCGTACAAACATTTGAACATACGGCTGCTTATACAGCCAGCATTACATGTATCATAGGAGACCAGTATGTGTTAAAGGCATAACTGGCATCGTTACAAGTCCTTGTCATCCAGCCGATTTTCGAAACCTGCGATGCGAGATTATTGCTCAAATCTAGTAAACTATTCATAAATTTCAGCCTTAACTACCCAGATGCTAAACCAGCATTTGGTATGAAGATATAGAAAACAGACATTGGTGATGAATAAAGTATAAATTGCAACGGGGCTCGGACGAAATCAGTTCGCAATAAAATTTGAAATCTTAAAGCATGTGTCGTAAAGAACGCAAGCGACTAAAATTTTTGGGCGGCGTTACGGAGCGAGAATTAATACAATAGCATGTATAGAGCAAAACCACTCAACATAATTCATTAGGAACAACCATTCATCCAGCCGGCTTTAATGGCGCTCCTGAGATACACATCTTTTATGCTTGAACCGGCGTCAAGACAACAACCTCAAACCGTATATTGCCTACACTTTGTCCTACACAAAAATACTATACACAAGCTCTCTTCTATCAAGAAATTTCTTTCGAAACTAAGCTTTTCTACAACCAGTTGGTTTAAAACCAAGTTGTTTTTCAACATGCCGAAATTCTTCTCAATTATTCCTCATTAACCCTTTCCTTCTTAAGTCAAAGCCTATTTTGTACAATTTTGAGTTACTGTTGCTCCAATGGCGTATTGAAACGGTTCCTATGTTGGGAATATCGTACAGCAGCCGATATGCTATCTAGGAGCTGATGCTTGGTTCCTTAAAGAGTCTATAAACACCAATAACAACACACGTTCCGACGCACGCCGAACGGCACTCTCGACAATCAATGTAACAAATGTGTCAATTTACGAACGAAAGGGTTAACTCAGCGTATGTCTAGTTCCGCGTTCACAGCAAACCGTGAGCAGTCATTGCAGATCCTAAACAACAATTATCGGAAGAAATGGATTATAGCCATTTACCAATTTTTGCGAGAACTACTCAAAACAGAGCGCCTTACCAACAATAGTTGGCATACATTTTGACGATCTGCGTCAGACGAAAACATTATTTTGGCCGAAATTCGTCTCATTTCACAGGTATTGATGGTTTTGGAATTTTTGTTCTATTTGGTTCAAGATTCCACTGTGGATCCTGTGACAGGCAGATAATGTTGTGTTAACCCGAATTCAGATAACCAGGATCTGGATTTGAGATTTCGTACCTTTTATTGTGTCTCTAACTTTTTTGTAGTATTTAATATATTTATTACATGCGATTGCTGGGTTTACGTGCAGTACAAGTTCGGTATCTGAGTAAACCGAGTACAAAGAACAAATCTATTTTTGCCGACTTAATCGTAGTGCTCAGAATAAAGCGAAGGATAATGGCCACAAATGATGGACCGTTTTATAGGAACAGACTGAGTTCGTTGGACTCTCTATGAATCTTAGCACTATGAGCTGGCTGTCACCTAATGGATGTTCAACTCACTCGACTGCCAGTTAAACTAGACAGTTGACGCATTTGGCTATTTTTTGTAGTTTTTAAGACTCGGGACTACCACCAAATCATCAATTGTCTAAATGTGGCCACCGTCGTTCTCACAGACGAAAAAGACAATTAGCAAACGGACCAATGTCTAAATGCCACCCGTTCTAGGCGATAATGCAAATAAATGACGCTCTTTGCATTGGCAACTGTTTTAAATGAACCAACTTGCCGTAGATTCCAGCAAATTGTGTGCTCGTCGTGAGAAAACCTGACGAGTAGTCTCACTGTGTGACTGGTTCTCTAAATGCGAGAAATCCAATATTTTTCTATAACACTATACTGGGTCAATTCGGTTGTGATAAGCGTATGTATCTGTTTTATGCGGCGTTTAAGCAGACACTGCGTCGGTGTGAGTGGTCATTGGCATTTGATGCTCCCATCAAGGATTGCTTTTGTTCAAGCCGAATGTTGCTGGCAATTTGCTTTTGCAATTTGCTACGTTGGGGTTGGGCATTGCTGTTACCGAAGTTTCGAGCGTACCCGTTACACCAAGGGTACCTGGACATGACTTCAACAGGAGGATTACATTCCATGCCTTTTGATGTGATATTGCACTTTAGCACGTATCGCCTGGTCTAACAGATAAAGACATGTTCACACGCTCAAACTTGTTGTTCAAAGTTTGATCAAAATTTTAACTAAAATTTTCATCAAAATTTCAAAGCGTCTTTTTTGCATTTTTGGTAAGTTTGAACGCTTGAACACTGTTCAATGTTTTCAAACATATTATTTTAACCAATCGTCGATGAGATGTATTACTAAAAAAGTTTGAGCTCAAATGGTGATCTCAAATTTTTAAACATCGCAATTTTTCTATTAAAATCATGAAATTTTGATCAAAATTTGATCAACTTTTAAGCTCATTATGAAACCGTACACTAACCCGTGTCTCAGCAGATATGATTCCAGGCTGGAAAGAAACCTCAAAACTATATTCAAGGACCAAGTCACGAAATCAGCGCTAGTTCCCTACATAGCCAGATATCCTACCGGAACAACTGCTGGAGGTCCTGATGAACCCATTACGGTTTAAATGTCAACAATACATCCTGCGCCTGTTAGTACAAAGGCTGCATCGTGATTTAGGGCAGTATTAAGCAACAACTAGGTTTTTACGACCTTCGCAGAAAACTGTAGCTTTCATAAGACATTGTTGTAAGCTAACCATCTGAAATCTGGGTACTTGACTGTAAAGAATCATAGCTATGAGAAATTTTTTACGGCCTTCGCAGAAAACTGTAGCTTTCATAAGACATTGTTGTAAGCTAACAATCTGAAATCTGGCTACTTGACTGTAAAGGATCATAGCTATGAGGCAGTTTCTACGACCTTCGGAGAAAACTGTAGCTTTCAAAAGACATTGTTGTAAGCTAACCATCTGAAATCTGGCTACTTGACTGTAAAGGATCATAGCTATGAGGCAGTTTCTACGACCTTCGCAGAAAACTGTAGCTTTCATAAGACATTGTTGTAAGCTAACCATCTGAAATCTGGCTACTTGACTGTAAAGGATCATAGCTATGAGGCAGTTTCTACGACCTTCGGAGAAAACTGTAGCTTTCAAAAGACATTGTTGTAAGCTAACCATCTGAAATCTGGCTACTTGACTGTAAAGGATCATAGCTATGACTGATATAACCGAAAATAATATAAGATATTACTATAGTAATAAAATAACATATGATCATATAATAATAGTAATAAAATGATAACAGTGATATTTTATTTTTAGTGGGTTTGCTGAGTACGACCTACTGATATAACCGAAAATAATATAAGATAATTACATATAAAGTAATAAAATAACATATGATCATATAATAATAGTAATAAAATGATAACAGTGATATTTTATTTTTAGTGGGATTTATAACAGCCCAAAGAAAAAAAAGAAAACAATGCTGAGTACGACCTACTGATATAACCGAAAATAATATAAGATAATACCATAGTAATAAAATAACATATGATCATATAATAATAGCAATAAAATGATAACAGTGATATTTTATTTTTAGTGGGTTTGCTGAGTACGCCCTACTGATATAACCGAAAATAATATAAGATAATACCATAGTAATAAAATAACATATGATCATATAATAATAGTAATAAAATGATAACAGTGATATTTTATTTTTAGTGGGTTTGCTGAGTACGACCTACTGATATAACCGAAAATAATATAAGATATTACTATAGTAATAAAATAACATATGATCATAATATAATAGTAATAAAATGATAACAGTGATATTTTATTTTTAGTGGGTTTGCTGAGTACGACCTACTGATATAACCGAAAATAATATAAGATAATACCATAGTAATAAAATAACATATGATCATATAATAATAGTAATAAAATGATAACAGTGATATTTTATTTTTAGTGGGTTTGCTGAGTACGCCCTACTGATATAACCGAAAATAATATAAGATAATACCATAGTAATAAAATAACATATGATCATATAATAATAGTAATAAAATGATAACAGTGATATTTTATTTTTAGTGGGTTTGCTGAGTACGACCTACTGATATAACCGAAAATAATATAAGATAATACCATAGTAATAAAATAACATATGATCATATAATAATAGTAATAAAATGATAACAGTGATATTTTATTTTTAGTGGGTTTGCTGAGTACGCCCTACTGATATAACCGAAAATAATATAAGATAATACCATAGTAATAAAATAACATATGATCATATAATAATAGTAATAAAATGATAACAGTGATATTTTATTTTTAGTGGGTTTGCTGAGTACGACCTACTGATATAACCGAAAATAATATAAGATATTACTATAGTAATAAAATAACATATGATCATAATATAATAGTAATAAAATGATAACAGTGATATTTTATTTTTAGTGGGTTTGCTGAGTACGACCTACTGATATAACCGAAAATAATATAAGATAATACTATAGTAATAAAATAACATATGATCATAATATAATAGTAATAAAATGATAACAGTGATATTTTATTTTTAGTGGGTTTGCTGAGTACGACCTACTGATATAACCGAAAATAATATAAGATAATACCATAGTAATAAAATAACATATGATCATATGTTATTTTATTACTATAGTATTATCTTATATTATTTTTCGGTTAATCACGTAGGTCGTACTCACAAACCCACTAAAAATAAAAATATAACCTGTTATCATTTACTATTATGATTATAAACATATGTTAGTTTTGTACTATGGTATTATCTTATATTATTTTCGGTTTCTGTAGTAGGTCGTACTCAGCAAACCCGCTAAAAATAAAAAAATGTGTCACTGTTATCATTTTTTTATTACTATTATTTTATGATCATATGTTTTTTTTTATTACTATGGTATTATATTATATTATTTTTCCGGTTATATAGTGGGCGTATATTAGCCAAACCCACTAAAAAGGAAAAAAATATCACCGTGTTGATCATTTTTATTACTATTATAATATGATCGTATGTTATTTTATTACTATATGGTATTATCTTATATTATTTTTAGTTATATCAGTAGGTCGTACTCGCCAAACCCCATTAAAATAAATAAAAGTATCACTGTTATCATTTTTATTACTATTATTATTATGATCATATGTTATTTTATTACTATGGTAATATCTTATATTATTTTCGGTTATATCAGTAGGGCGTACTCAGCAAACCCCACTAAGAATAAAATATCACTGTTATCATTTTTATTACTATTATTATATGATCATATGTTATTTTATTACTATATATTATATTATTATTATTTTCGGGTATATCAGTAGGTCGTACTAGCAGGAACCCATGAACATCACTGTTATCATTTTTATTACTATTATATTATGATCATATGTTATTTTATTACTATAGTAATATCTTATATTATTTACATAGTAGGTCGTACTCACAAACCCACTAAAAATAAAATATCACTGTTATCATTTTATTACTATTATTATATGATCATATGTTATTATTATTATGGTATTATCTTATATTATTTTCGGTTATAACAGTAGGGCGTACTCAGCAAACCCACTAAAAATAAAATATCACTGTTATCATTTTATTGCTATTATTATATGATCATATGTTATTTTATTACTATGGTATTATCTTATATTATTTTCGGTTATATCAGTAGGGCGTACTCAGCAAACCCACTAAAAATATCACTGTTATCATTTTATTACTATTATTATATGATCATATGTTTATTTCTTACTATGGTATTATCTTATATTATTTTAGGTTATATCAGTAGGTCGTACTCAGCAAACCCACTAAAAATAAAATATCACTGTTATCATTTTATTACTATTATATTTATGATCATAT
>JASANE010022957.1:0-10984 GCA_030248225.1 Trileptium ribeirensis
GATCGGAGCCAGTCGAACATAAAATTTTAGAATTTGGCGGTTGTCGCCACTCCGTAGGTTTTTTCTTTGCTTTTCGTGCACGAGTTTTGTGTTTCCAAATTTTTCTCTGTTTCTCGCATTTGGGCGAAGCCAGGGGTGGTTGCCCGCCGTGCCACGGTGGAAAAGGCCTACCTCCCTGGTGAGAGTTTCTTTTCCAATCATGTAGCGGGCCGCCGTTGCGGGCGTTGGAGTGTCGGAAGGATGCTCCGCGCGCCCCGTAACGGACGGCCCGCTGGAATTCGCGAGATTACACCGGCTTGTGCAAAATTTCGTGTGCACGTGTTTTTGACTCTGGTTCCCCGCTCCTCGGACATATTCCTTCTTTCTCAGGTCCGGGGAGTGATGAAATTTTATCGCTAGGGAAAAATTTACAACCCGAGGGCAAATCGGAGTGACTGAGAAACTTTTGTGTTGAGGTGAACGTAAGGGGTTAAAAGTCCAGGTCGCGATCAAATTTTCAATCCGGAGCAATCGAAATTCAGAGTCTAGGGCAAGAACGGAGATATAATCAATAGGCGTTTCAAAAGTTCAGCCAAAATTGGTGAGGACGTAGCCGTTTGCATCCGCGGGTGACACGGGTTGTCCCCTGTTTGTGCGAAGTCGAGTCTCAGCGTCGAATCCTCGTTCGTTCGTTGGTTCTTGCTTTTGGTTAAATTTGGATGCAAGCGACTGCGCGCCCGAACGTGGCAAAGTTTTACAGAGTCACTCGTTGAGCACAGGACAAAACAGAGACTGGAGCTGGCGGCAACTAAAATTTTATAATCAGCCTGGGTGGAACGTGTCTTTTCTAACCGTGCAACTACGGGGGAAAGTTCAGGTGGCCACCCCCTCCCGGAGCTCTCTGGTAGCGAGCTTGAAATCAGTCCTTCGCGGGCAGCTCCAGTCGCTGTTGAGATCGAGTAAAAGTTTGGATATTCGGTCAGCTGGTAGATTGCAAACTTTGATTCTACCGGAGATCGTCGTGGAAAATTATCAGGAAGCTCATCAGCGTCGGAAACATTTCGTTTAGTCCATCTCTGTTAAACTCCTTAGGATATCGCTTTCGGAAAGGCTTGATCAAAAGTTTGGAATTGTGTTGAAAAACTATATCTAGGGGTATCTTGCAGGGTACCCGACAATATCGATGTTATAACGTGGGTGCTGTTACATAATTCTTGTACGCCCCAATTGGGCGGTGTTATAAAGTATGTCAAATACTAAAACGGGATCAATAGTAAAACGCTTGAACCGTGTGTCACTTCTGGAAGCAGTTCGGAATTTTGCTTAGTCGTCGGATCACACTAGGATTAGTTTGAACATTTTAACTCCGGCAAGCACTCCTAAAGATCTATGAACCCAAGACAGTTTTTAACCATAGTGAGCAACGCCTCCTCATCACCACGTCCGTTCGACTAAGTTCTCCCGCACGTTTTCTCTTCAGGGACCGAACCAGCGATTCTCTCCATGCTCTGCTCCATACTTGTAGTATCAGAAAAGCCCCTGCCGCTAACCTCTCGTAGTAAATCATAGCCTTATATAGCCCGTCGCCCAGGTTTGCGACTCTAATAATTAGCATCTTGACTCTCAGGGGACTGGGGCCTCCGCCTCAGTACCCCAGTGCTATCATAAGTAATCAAAATTTAGAGAATGATAATCAAAATTTAGAAAGCATACCCCGACTAAGACTTTTAGGATTTGCGCACGCTTATAGGTTAGGCTTCAGAACTCGTTGCGCAACTCTCTAAGGCTACAGACAGGGCAACAGTGCATAGGGGCGCACAAATGGGGAGCCTCGCCAATGCTATACTAGGATCAGAGAACCCCGCTTAGGGGATTAAGTGAAATATGAGGGAAAGGCGAGTCAGCCTTATTACCTGTGAGCAGGCTTAGGGGTTGACTCTCCCTCGGGGGACCTCATACCGCTAGACACGTGGGCCACTATAGGGGCCAGGCCGAACACCCTGGTTAACCCGCCGGCAGCCTACTAAGCTAAGCGGTTCCCTTAGGTCATCGCATAGATCACCGGGGAGTCGTGGAAGCCGGGGTTGCCCGGGCACCACAACAGAGTAAACCGTGGTGCAGCTGGGATCCCTTAGGGCCAGAACTGGTCCTAGTACATAATATACCCGTGCGACCCCCAGGTAATTTCAGCTATCATTATTGCGCCTAGTAGGTGCTAAATTAGAAAAGCATGTGGTCTGGGTGAGATTCGAACCACGATACCCGTTTTTGTATCCGCAACCAGGCGCTTCACAGACTGAGCTATCCCTGCCCTACTTCACAGCAGTTATAAGCTGCTATATACTACGTTAGTGGATGACACGTATTTCTTTATGTTAGTTTATTGTCGTAAGACAACATGGAAATATTAAGCGAATTGAATAGTAAGGAATCATGTTTCTGGCTTCACTGTATGGGCTGCGATTCCGAGAGGATGAGGGGGTTCCATCCCCACTTGAAATGAAGATCCGTTGATAAGAACTAAAGAAAAATTACGTTCACTCCCACTATTCTTAGAGGCCGCCTTCCGTGCTTCACTGACATGGTTTTAATAAGATACAGAACCAAATTTGTCCAGATAGCCCTAGCTGAGCTTTCCGTCTGTGAACTAAACCGGGAGTCCCGAGTTCAGCCTAGCATTGTGAGAAAAGCCCTAGGTGGTTCTGTTCGGCTGGCGTACCACACATATGATGACAAATTTTTGTAGTCTTATTAACGAAAATCTGCGTTTCTTTTTTTGCTTATCAAGTGAGCCGCTTAACGGTGTAGCGAGAGGGCTAGATATTTGTTTTATAATACCCTCATGTCAGAGATTAAATGTGTAATGTCCGTGTGGCTACTGGCCGCTTTATAAGCTTGGAATCCTACGCTTACGAATGGTTCGGGTTAGCGGATAACGGTAAGATCCTGTACAAAAAGGACACTGTGGTTAAAGGTGTGTGTCATCTGTTTTACCATTAACGTAGTAGGACAGTAGTCTTTTGAGAAATTGTCAGTGGCAGGAGCTCGTGGTGATAGGGTTTTGACATGCGAGGCACGGATACTGACTACTGGGCTTAGGAGTGAATGATAAGATTCTTGTCGAACAGTCGGAGGTAAAATTTATAAATTTTTTTACTAACACAACTTGAGCACTACTTGTTGTGCATCGCCCAGGGGTGTTTGCAATTTATAGCTTCCGTACTGCTCTCTGTGGACCATACAAATATTTTCATAGTTACTTGCCTTTTTTCTCTACTGCATGAGATCAAAAATGTTTTCAAAAAACTTGCACATGAAGAGGTAACTTCTAAAGTATATACGCGGTAATTATTTTACACTGTAATTATACTCAAATCAGAAACTTTATTGCTGGAGAGCAATGAAAATTTTTGGGAATGAATATGCTACATCGCGAAACTGCTTCAGAAATGTTTAAATACAGACCACATAGTGGTGCATGTCTGTGGCAGATGATCGTGTTGTAACGAAAAACAGTAATCAGACGCTAGGGGTTAAAGGAAATTTGATTACTCTGGACTTTTGAGGATGTCCGACTGTCGTTACGAAAACCGTAATTCTGAGAAAACTTAATAACTCTGACGCTTAATTCAGTGTGTAGCTTAAGTCAAATAAACGCCTCAATTTATTCAAATATTTCTTCCAACCCTGGCCCCTAGGTTATAATACTACCAATGTATATGTGTCTACACACAAAGATTCCACTCTCAATTATCAGCGATAAAAGTATGCGCGGCTCCAATTAAAGCAATCACTGTATATATACTGCGGTTCTCAGTAAAACAAACTCCAAAATTGATGAGCAAATTTCGTACAAAATCCACAACACAAAAATCCACCAAACTGACCAATCAGTAAAATCTTCAAACACGAAAGAGAAAACTTTGTTAGAATATCGCAAACGCGAGCACGTGCTTTTTAACGTTTATCATTATGCCGCAGTGTCTCTATATTTCCTTTTTCAAACAAAATATTTGAAGTCCACAGGCCACGTGACTATCCACAATAATCGCCGAATAATAGAATGCCGAGATGCCGATTGCACGAATAACCAATAAGCAGGGATACCTCTATGCCGTAAACGAATGAGCTAAGTCCCAACGCTTTTTGTAGCTAGCGCAAGAGAAACAACCTGGTAATACCACCACAGAAACCAAACCACAATATAAGATTGACTCACAATACCACAGAAAACGAAGGTAGCCAACGTGCAACAAACGAACAAACTCTAAGCTGTCGCACAATAACTAACGAATAAGACTGACGAACAACTGAAGTGAAGCTAAGCAACAACTGTCAAACTCTCTAACTATCGAAGTAAAGGGAGACGTAATAGCTGCTTATCTCTCTGACTGTATCACAAAAGTGAGTCCCCTTAGTGCAAGCTGGTTTAAATATCTTATGCTTCCACTAATTCGAAATGCCAGAAACTAAAATCTCTAATGGACGGCTATATGGTATTTTAGTTTCTTGCAAACGGCTGCTAGAGATTTTTGTCTTTAACGACTACTTGTTTGATATTTAAATCTCTAATAGATAACTGTAAGAGACTTTAGTCTTATATAGATAGCCAATAAATACAGAAATCTCTAACAGCTAGCTGTTAGTGACTAAAATCTCTTGCAGCTAGTCATAACAAATTATTGTCTCTAATGGCTAGCTGTTAGAAACTTTTGTCTCTTACAGCCAGTTATAAAATACAAAAGTCTCCAATAGCTATCCATTAGAATTTCAAATATTTAACGGTTGGCTGTAAGAGATTTTTGTATGTTACAGCTGGCTGTAGGAGACAAAAGTTTCTAGCAGCTAGCCATTAGAAATAAAAATCTGTTACAGCAAGCTTACGATTGATATTGGTGCCCCCCCAGTTTGATATTGGTGCCCCCTCCTGTTTGATATTGGTCCCCTCTCCAGTTTAATATTGGTGCCCGGTTCAATTTGATATTGGTGTCCCCCTCCAGCTTGATATTGGTACTTTAGTTGCCAGTATTTTCCGCATTCCGAGATCCTCTGTTTAACCAGTTTTCCTTAACACTGAATCCACCTTATTACAAATATATAGGCCTAGGGGTTGGCTCTTCCCAGGGGGCTTGTAATCTTGGCTTTGCATTTTATATTGTAACATCGAGCAATCGCGAAATAGACACGCTGACAGCTGTAAGACTTTAATTTTAGGCTGAATATGTAACTTTATAACTAGCTTTTATTTTAGATTTTAATAAAGGATTTCAGGTTTTACGGTCGACGAACTTGAATTCCAGAATTGTGTAGTCTGTCTTTATTTGTTAGGTTACGTATCGCGTCCAGGCCGTTAAGCATGGCGTATGTTGTGTTTTTCGGTAAGCTGATTACGACAATTTGGTTATCTACAATCCGCCACCAATAGTTCATACTTTTTCAGGGGTTTTAAATATGTTTAAGGTCGATGAACACATTTTTAAAATATGATCTCTCTTCGGTTGCGGGGTTATGTTTTGGGTACTAGGCATCACAATGGTCCATACATATGTTTTAGTACGCTGAATACAATCATCGCGATCTACAACTTTTTAGAACAATACTTTTTGTAGGACCTCTGTCAGAGTCGCTGCGAGCCTGAACATGATACGGTGATCTTTTTATTGAAGTGAATTTTTCAAATTTCGTCATACTTGATTTCTAGATTTGTGTTGTCTATCTTCATTTGTTAGGTTATTTATCGTGTGCATTCCATCAACCATAGTGTATATTTTAATTCTCGGTATGCTGAGTACGCCTATTTGGTTATCTACAATCCGCCACGAACAGTTCATGCCTTTTCTAGCGGTTTTGAGTTGGCTTAGGGTTGGTGAACACGATGTCCAGAATATGGTCTGTTTTCTTTTGCTGGGTTATGTATTGAGTGCTCGACATCAAGAATGATCTATATATTTTAAGGACGCTGAATACAATCTTCACGATCTACAACTTTTCAGAAAAATACTTTTTGTGGGACCTCTCTCAGGGCCGCTGCGAGCCTGAATATGATACTGTGACCTTTTTCTTGAAATAAATTTTTCAAATTTCGTCAAACTTGATTTCCAGAATTGTGTTGTCTATCTTCATTTATTAGGTTATGTATCATGTGCAGTCCATCAGCCATAGTGTATATATTATTTTTCGATATGCTCAATACGATAATGTGGTTATCTACAATCTGCATCATATGGTGAATGCCTTTTTCAGAGGTTTTCAATGGGTCTAGGGTCGATGAACACGATTTCCAGAATATAGTCTGTCTTCGGTTGTTGGGCTACGCATTGCGTGCTAAACATCAACCATGGTCCATATATATGTTCTTGTACACTGAATAATCCAGATCTACAACTTTTCAGAACAATACTTTTTGTGGTACCTCTCCCAGGGCCGCTGCGGGCCTGAATATGGCATGGTGATGTTGTTCTAGACTGAATTTTTGAAATTTCGTCATGTTATTAATGTGTTTATGAATTGAAGCAAGCGTTTTACGTTATTAAATCTGCCAGATACGGCTGTGTTATCAAGAGTACGACTGGACCATATTATACCGTTTAAAAAGGTTTCAGGTGTTTTACGTATCTAGAGTCGGGCTGGACCAAATTATACCGTTTCAAAGGCTTTCAGGGTTTTACGTTTGACGAATTTGATTTCCAGAATTGCGTAATCTGTCTTCACTTATTTGGTTATGTATCGCGTGCAGGCTATCAGTTTTTCGCTACGCCTAATACGACAATTTGGTCATATACAATCCACCACGAATATATCACGCATTTTTCATCGGTTTTCAACTTATACTTGTAACTTATACTTGTGGGCAGGGTGTTAATGCTATTCATTAATTCATTTGTATCATATAGTATTTTTGTGGTAACTTTTGTGGGCAGCGTATTAATGCTATTCATTAACTCATTTGTATCATACACTATTTTTGTGATAACTTATACTTGTGGGCAGGGTATTAATGCTATTCATTAATTCATTTGTATAATACAGTATTTTTGTGGTAGCTTATACTTGTGGGCAGGGTATTAATGCTATTCATTAACTAATTTTATCATATAGTATTTTTGTTGTAACTTATACTTGTGGGCAGGGTATTAATGCTATTCATTAGTTCATTTGTATCTTACAGTATTTTTGCAGTAACTTATACTTGTGGGCAGGGTATTAATGCTATTCATTAATTCATTTGCATCATATAGTATTTTTGTGGTAAATTTTGTGGGCAGGGTATTGAATTCATTTGCATTGTACAGTATTTTTTGTGTTAACTTATACTTGTGAGCAGGGTATTAATGCTGCTCATTATTTCATTTGTGTCATACAGTATTTTTGGTAACTTATACTTGTGAGCATGGTATTAATGCTATTCATTAATTCATTTGTATCGTATAGTATTTTTGTGGTAACTTATACTTGTGGGCAGGGTAATAATGCTATTCATTAATTCATTAGTGTCATACAGTATTTTTGTGGTAACTTATATATACTTGTGTGCAGGGTATTAATGCTATTCATTAATTCATTTGTATCATACAGTATTTTTTGTGGTAACTCATACTTGTGGGCAGGGTATTAATGTTATTCATTAATTCATTTGTATCATACCGTATTTTTTGTGGCAACTTATACTTGTGGGCAAGGTGTTAATGCTATTCATTAATTCATTTGTATCATACAGTATTTTTAGGTAACTTATACTTGTGCGCAGCGTATTAATGCTATTCATTAACTCATTTGTATCATACACTATTTTTGTGATAACTTATACTTGTGGGCAGGGTATTAATGCTATTCATTAATTCATTTGTATAATACAGTATTTTTGTGGTAGCTTATACTTGTGGGCAGGGTATTAGTGCTATTCATTAATTAATTTTATCATATAGTATTTTTGTTGTGACTTATACTTGTGGGTAGGGTATTAATGCTATTCATTAATTCATTTGTATCATGCAGTATTTTGTGGTAACTTATACTTGTGCACAGGGCATTAATCCTATTCATTAGTTCATTTGTATCTTACAGTATTTTTGTGGTAACTTATGCTTGTGGACAGGGTATTAATGGTATTCATTAATTCATTTGCATCATATAGTATTTTTTGTGGTAATTTTTGTGGGCAGGGTATTAAATTCTATTCATTAATTCATTTGTATTGTACAGTATTTTTTGTGGTAACTTATACTTGTAGGCAGGGTATTAATGCTACTCATTAATTCATTTGTGTTGTGCAATATTTTTTGGTAACTTATACTTGTGGGCAGGGTATTCATTTAATTCATTTGTATCATTCAGTGTAACGTTTTGTGGTCAATTTGTACTTATGCACAGGGCATTAATCCTATTCATTAGTTCATTTGTATCTTACAGTATTTTTGTGGTAACTTTTACCATCAAAAAGTCTATATGATACAAAATCAAATTAATGCTATTCATTAATTCATTTGTATCATATAGTATTTTTGTGGTAACTTATACTTATCTGGGCAGGGTATTAATGCTATTCATTAATTCATTTGTCTAATACAGTATTTTTTGTGGTAACTTATATATACTTGTGGGCAGAATAAAATAATGCTATTCATTAATTCATTTGTCTGATAAAAAATATTTCTGACAACTTTATACTTATTTGGCAGGATTTTAATGCTATTCATTAATTCAATTGTATCAGTATACCACTCTGTGGTAGTTTTGTTATTGTGGGCAGGGTATTAATGTGTACCTCATTTTAATTTATTTTTGTATCATTAAGTATTTTTGTGGTAACTTTTGTGGGCAGGGTATTGATGCTATTCATTTAACTCATTTGTATTGACTGTGCATTATTTTTGTGATAACTTACACTTGTGGGCAGGGTATTAATGCTAGTCATTAATTCATTTGTATCATACAGTATCTTTGTTGTAGAAGCATACTTATTGGGCAGGGTATTAATGCTACTCATTTAATTAATTTTGTCATATAGTATTTTTTGTGGTAACTTATACTTATTGGGCAGGGTATTAATGCTATTCATTAATTAATTTTGTCATATAGTATTTTTTGTGGTAACTTATATATACTTGTGTGCAGGGTATTAATGCTAGTCATTAATTCATTTGTATCATACAGTATCTTTGTTGTAACGTATACTTGTGGGCAGGGTATTAATGGTATTCATTAATTTATTTGTATCATGCAGAATTTTTGTGGTAACGATGCAAATTTGGTTAATTTAATTTGTATCATACATACAGTATATTTTGTGGTAACTTATATTTGTGGGCAGAGTATTACTGCTATTCATTCATTTATTTGTATCATACAGTATTTTTAGGTAACTTATACTTGTGGGCAGGGTATTAATGCTATTCATTAATTCATTTGTATCATACAGTATATTGTGGTAACTTATTCTATTTGGGCAGGGTATTAATGGTAGTTTTTTGATTTACTTTGTATCATTAAGTATTTTTTGTGGTAACTTTTGTGGGCAGGGTATTAATGATATTCATTAACTCATTTGTATCATACAGTATTTTTGTGATAACTTACACTTGTGGGCAGGGTATTAATGCTAGTCATTGATTTGATTTGGTCATATGGTGTTTTTTTGTGGTAACTTATACTTGTGGGCAGGGTATTAATGCTATTCATTAATTTATTTGTGTCATACAGTATTTTTTTGGTAACTCATTATTTGTGGGCAGGGTGTTAATGCTATTTAGTTTTCAGTTTAGTAATAATAGTATTTTTTGTGGTAACTTATATTTGTCGGCAGGGTATTAATGCTATTCATTAATTCATTTGTATCATGCAGAATTTTTGTGGTAACGATGCAGACTCATTTGGTCGTTTGTATGGTACATACAGTATATTTTATCATAACTTGTATTTGTGGGCAGGGTATTACTGCTATTTCATTCATTTATTTGTATCAGTACAGTATTTTTAGGTAACTTATACTTGTGGGCAGGCTATTAATGCTATTCGTTAATTCATTTGTACCATACAGTATTTTTTGTGGTATCAATTTTTATTATTTTCCACCTTTAATCTTGTATTACATTTTTTGTAATGCTAATTTTCAAAAATTTTGACGTAAGAGGTTTAAGTTGGTTATGTATCAGGTTTTCACTAAAAAGTATTTTTACGAAATTTTACAACAACATGAAAGCAATCTTAAGGCAATATAAACTATTAAAATATATTAGATGAAGCACTGAGAGATTTAGAACTTAACACACGGCTGTTCGTTTATTAATTTATTACGGAAAAGTTATAAATCTCCCTGTAGATGTAGCAAAATATTTCCTTGTTTGACCGTACCTTTCTAATTTTATAGGTGGAATACAGCACAAAAAATATACATAAAAATGTGATTAATGGGAAACATTTATCGTATTTTTCATTCCACGCACGGGGTATTTTTAACATATCCACTGTTTGCGATTAAATGCAAGGTGTAAATTATCTTTAGTTCCCGGCGGGTTAGTTGAATCTCAACAGACTTATATTTTAACTAATATTTTAACACTTAGCTTTGGACGTCCCATGTTCATCAGGAGTGGAACATTTTTGAAAAATTTTATTCCTTGAAACGTGCTGATCTGAAATTGGTGATAGAACCCGGTAGTCTGAATTTGGTGGTCAAGGATCTGGGCGTCTAAATTTAACCTTTACTGAAAGAACTTGCGGGGTCTAAATTTGGTGATTGCAAGAACAAACCGTGTCCAAGCAGGTAATAAGAAGATGCTTGGTGTTAGAGCCGGTGGTCCAGAAGGACATTGTTGGGCCGGTTAGGTAGTGATGTTTATGATTCTCCATAATGGTGATAAACCTTAGGCGTATGGCAGGAAACGGTCACGACAAACCGCAGACGATCTATCTGTCTGAAGTAAGCCCAGAAGCTATTGCACACACTCTTTCAACGAGTAAAGAGTTCAAATTCCTCAGCTCTTGGTTTTATTAATTTTCGAAAAAA
>JASANE010022961.1:0-16682 GCA_030248225.1 Trileptium ribeirensis
AAACAAGGCACTAGCACAAGTTCAGTTTGGGCTTGAATAAATAACTAACTCATCTTTACAGGGTAAGAGATATTAGATTTGAAAACTTCAGTATTGGGAAAGTGGAGTACTAGAAAGGTCTTTCAAATTTTGACAAATACAAAAACTAAGCGAACAAGTTCCAATTAAAACAAGGTGGGTGTTAGCCAGGAAAGGAAAATTTAAATTCCTTTTTACATTTGCATAAATTCACACAGATTTGCTATTTGTTTTGAAGTGAATACGATATATTCCTAGTAATGTTTCCCAATTTTAATTTTTAATACAAAGAAACAAGCCCATGTATATACCGCTTAATGAACGATTAGCTGAAGTTGTACCAAGTTCAGTTAGCCGTAAATCACACCGCATTATTGTCTTGAACCCTTTTGTCCGAACCCAATGATTACAATGTATATTTGTTTTGTGTTTCACAGGACTTTTTCCGTTATTTTCCGCCAGTTCTTCAACAGACATGTACTTTATGCATTCTGGACACTGACTGGAACGTTTGAAAAGAAAAAGAAGCAGCTTTTAGTAATTAAATAAATAGCAATGGATAATGGTTTTGAGAATCCTAAATCTGGAATAATACAAATCTTTGTAAATCAATATTATTACTGGAGAAAAGCTTATTTTTTTAAATAAACTTGGCTGGAAACGATCACATCTACATGACGCTAACATCTATTAAATCCGTTAACTTAGTCAACCATTAAATCCTTCTAAACATTTATATCCGATTTCGTGACTTTGTAGCAGATGTTTTACTTATGTAGCAATATAGCCGCATTTTTAGAATTAAAACATTAAACGTTAATATTACTGCGAAAAGTAGTACACATCCATCAGCAGTTTGTGTGCATTTATTATAAATAACAAAATGCCGAAATGCTATTTTGATGATACAAGAAGGAAGATGAAATAATTTACTTGCTTTCGAGCAAGAATTATTTTTCTGCTAATTTCTGTTGATTTATAATGCAGAAGTTAATGTGTTCTAGCTGTGCGGCTACAGAATACTAGAATTAAACTACAAAATGCTCAAACCTTGATAGCTTTATGTCACCGCAACTGGTTATATAACACAGTAAAATATCTTCTGCATTCGTAGCTACAGTTGCGTCTGATACAGTATCGCCCGATTGACATTGGACACTGCGATATTGATCCGGACATTTCGTTTCGAACACAAACGTAGAGTAGTTCGAAGATATAAACTTTTCTCCTTTGAAATTTTTCTGCGTTGCCTGGTAAACTGAAACAGTCATTCAAGAATCTCATTAAGATGTGCGCATGTACTGCACATCATAGAAATCGCAATTAATGGCAGTGGGTTATAAAAAAGAGTTACTGTCAAACAGTAGACACTATATCGGTAGAATTGTAATAACTAATTTTACTTTCTCAATATTGTAAAAGTGACGATGTCTACTACAGGTGTTCGATATATTCCTAACAGTGACGATGTCTACTACAGGTGTTCGATATATTCCAAACAGTGACGATGTCTACTACAGGTGAATACGATATATTCCTAATAATGTTTCCCAATTTTAATTTTTAATATAAAGAAACAAACCCATGTATACACCGCTTAATGAACGATTAGCTGAAGTTGTACCAAGTTCAGTTAGCCGTAAATCACACCGCATTATTGTCTTCAACCCTTTTGTCCGAACCCACCGATTATAATGTATATTTGTTTTGTGTTTCACAGGACTTTTTCCGTTATTTTAAGCCAGTTCTTCAGCAGACATGTACTTTATGCATTCTGGACACTGACTGGAACGTTTGAAAAGAAAAAGAAGCAGCTTTTAGTAATTAAATAAATACCAATGGATCATGGTTTTGAGACAGTCATTCAAGAATCTCATTAAGATGTGCGCATGTACTGCACATCATAGAAATCGCAATTAATGGCAGTGGGTTATAAAAGTGAGTTACTGTCAAACAGTAGACACTATATCGGTAGAATTGTAATAACTAATTTTACTTTCTCAGTATTATAAAAGTGACGATGTCTACTACTTTCTCAGTATTATAATAGTGACGTCTATCTGTACTCGCTATGAACAAATTTCACATAAATATTACGTCATAAACAAATCGCTTTACAGTTTTAACGTTTCCAAATCAGCTAAAATCAGCTGTGACTTTATCGCTACCATCACTACTTTGATCTACGGACATATTAGCAGAAACACTTTTTGTTATACAGTTAAATTTATCAACCATTTCAGTACAGTGTACCCGACCTAAGAAAACAGAATTATGCCTAACTTTTGTGGACATTGCAATTCTAGTATACACAGCTATGTATATCTGCGATGATCGAGAAACTGCGTCATCTGATTTTATTGACAAAACTTCAACCCTGCTTGACATGTCATTCAATATAAATAAGTTATTTCTTTTTACCACTGCCGGTATAAAATGCTGTTCCGAAGCAAATACTATACCACTTAAACAGTACTGTTCATCAAAAATATACCTATCTATTGCGTGGTCACGGGGAAACCGAAAGGATAGCTGAATGATTATAGCCGCCGGATAGTTACATGAATAATATATAAGAGAACCGGAACACCTCTTACACCTTCGACAAGTATCGGCCAATATGGACACAACACAATCTTGGAAATTTTGGTTTTTTCAAAAACGCTGGCTGTAATAAATATCGGACTAAACAATATATAGTAGTTTTCCGGGCAGTTGTCGCATTTGTATTTACAATTTAATTGCAAAAGTTCAAATGACCTGTGCATTAGCTCAAATATTTCTGTTATATCAGCATTCATTGTACCTCTTGGATTGAGTGACGGACATTCGTCAAGAGCTGCAGCGCATAAAACATCTCGCGAATACGCAAAACAACCATTATTAGTCGTTCGATTTCTGCAGCAATTTAACAAGCTTAAACCGAATTTACTGTTCTCGAAAGATTGCAGCTGAGAGCTAAAATTCAAAAAGATACAGTAATAAAATATATCGAAAAAGCTATCGATAGCGCACGAGTAATTGCCTGGAAATTTTAAACAACTATATATTTTGACACCATGTAAACCATGTTCATCAACAAAACATTCCATATTGTCCCTAGTGCAAGCGTAAACAATCAGAAACAAACAAAACAAGCTGACCTGTAATGCTTCCTCCTACTTCTCAAACTACCTAAAAATGAAATAAACTCCAAGCTCCATACAAAAGGAAATAGTCACAAAATTTGCATACTGTCATAATCAATCAACATAGTGGATTAATAAAATATTTTTATTAAGACAAAATAAAATAAAATAAATATAAAAGATAATAAACGGCAAAATTTGGTTGATAATATGCAAATAACATAGCTACAAAAAAATATAATAGAACTTGAACTATATACCCAAACTCTGTGCCGTGCCAGAAAAAGAATACCATTCGACCCTTTAAATTAATTCCCGTAAAAAGTTATGGCGAATAGCGAAAAAATCATTTTTCTGCTACCAATAGTTTTCGACTGCGCGTCATGAAAAATCGTAATAAATGTAAGCCACCGAAGGCGTTGATATATTCTGCTCTGATAGAAACCTATAGGCGAGTAGCGCGAGGTTTAGTGTTGTTGTTTACCAGTCTGTGGCGGCACCCGAAACACTAGCCCTGATATGGGTGTTAATATTGTTGTTTGGCTGTAAATGACTATGGTCCACGATATTTTCGTTTCGTCGGCGTTCTTTATAGTGTATATTTATATATTTGATTTGTCCGGTTTTAGCATTTTGGAATCTTAAATTTTGCGTCGTTTACGGGTTAGGGGCACAAAACGCGGGGGTATAAAAACCAGGGTTCCGTGCGGTATCGGAGCTAGTCGAGTTAATTTTAACAATATTTGGGTTTTCTTTTGGCGGCTGTCACCACTGTTTTTGTTCGTGCATTTGTGTTTTCTTTTCTTCTTTTTGATATACCCAGGTGGGTCTCTCCTCATGCAGCATGCAGGGGAGCTTCAACTGGTCTTTCGGAGTTAAAATCAATCATACTTTCGAACTGTAAGGAGTCCCCTTGAGGGTGCTGAAGCGTTAGCTTAGTGCTCCGCGTGCCCGAGAAAGAATCAAATTTTCAAGATGTTTTTAGGCTCGCCTTGTTTCCCTACCCATTAAGTATTACTGTGCAGGTAGTAGGTAGTACGTATAGGATTATTTTGGCAATAACATAAAGTGGATTGACAAAAAAGGGGAGATCTCGGGGACATAAAGACAACAATCACACAAATCGGATAGAATATTACAACTAGGAGTCAGTGGCTAAGCTTAGTACCAAACGACAAAGAGAGTCGTTCTTAAAATTAGAGTCTGCCCTCGCGAGATTTTCATAATGCTTGGAATAATTACAAAAATGTTAAGACGTGTGTACTCCCAAGGCGTGCAGCTATGGTTGGGAACCACGTCGGAGTTTATTTTACAAAATTACAGACAAGGGACAGGCAACGTTGCATTGGGTGCAAGGGAATGCGGCATGGCCCTCGAACAATCCGTTCCCTCTAGCTCTCCATTCAGTCTCGACGACGGCAACTTTTCAGAAAAAATGGCGAAAGATATAAACTGCGAGGGCACAACTGTGGCGTCCGGTGCGCACAAGTGACTCCATGTTCTATCAATTATACAGTGCAAGCAAAATTCAAATTAAAGCGCAAGCGAGGGTAGTACACAAATTGGGAATTAGCGATGGTGCATTCATGCGGGAATCCCGTCGTGTTTGACAAAAGGCTAGGTTAGGGCTTCATGTATCGAACTACACGATTGGAGCCGGGCACTCTCGCAATGTCTTAGCACGTACCACTATTCGTTGCAGTAATGTTTGTATTCATATGTAATACATACGTACATATTGATGTTTTGTGAATTTAATCATTGATTTATTCATGTATACGTTGTATAAAATCGTCTCAGTGTTTCATTGCTCAACTGAGGATTAAGTAGTCACGAACAAGCATCGAGACAGGAATCTAGGGTAAGCCAGGTTGAAAATAGCAGATAGAACCCCATCTAGGGAACGCTAACCGCCCGGTAGGGGCTTAGCTCAGGAATCAAGTCTTAGTACCAAAATTATCTCCAAAAAGCTGGATAAAGTAGGGGACCCTGTAAGCGGCTTTCATTTAACCCTAAAGCTACCATGTTTTCGCATAACCTGGGCTGAAGGAAGGGGCGACCAAGAGCAAATGCACGCCCGTAATCCTAGGGATCGGGAGTCTTGGATCTGTCTATTTTATGCTAGCTATATAGTACAGACTATCTTGTCCTGGCGAAATGATCTATACTATATACAGGGGTAAGAATTCAAATTTTAACTGTTGCAGAAAAATTCAAATTTTCGCAGCGATACATCGGGGTAAGCTTCAAATTTTGTGCAATTGCAAATCCTGGTACTTTAATATATTACTTGAAATCTTTGCGCGGGTATAGCTATTGTCACGGGAGACTCTATCGGACAAAATTCATAGTCAGCACAGTTTGTCATGCAAAACCTCTCATTGAGGTAAGACTCTTCTAGTTGTCCGGGATGACCAACAAGACATTATACGGAAACGAAGTGTGCCTCATGAGACTGTTGGACAACTGAGTATTTTACACGAAACTTAACTTGGACGCATCAAGCAGAAGGCGAAATTACACCAAAGAAGTCTGTAGACCTTTGTTCAAATAAGGCGCAGGGGCAGCTATTTTGATGTCCACAAGTTTGCTCGTTCATTCCTCAACGTACCTTTTGGCCTTTTTAAGCACTTTTATACGTAGCTATTTATACATGCCATTTATTCGCTTATCTTAGAAATAACAAATGGAGAAATCTCCCCTATGACCGCGAGCAATACCGTATTTACATAAGCACCTCTCGTAACTGGAGTTTCTTATAGTATATTTATATTTTTAAATTTCCGCTACCCTTCGCGGTAGGTATTTCAAGCGGGCATTCCTAAGGACCACATACGGGTTTTTATGCATAAATTACACCAAAGAAGTCTGTAGACCTTTGTCCAAATAAGGCGCAGGGGCAGCTATTTTGATGTCCACAAGTTTGCTCCAGTTCATTCCGCAACGTACCTTTTGGCCTTTCTAAGCACTTTTCTACGTAGCTATTTATATATCCCATTTATTCGCTTATCTTAGAAATAACAAATGGAGAAATCTACCCTATGACCGCGAGCAATACCGTATTTACATTTAAACACCTCTCGTAACTGGAGTTTCTTATAGTATATTTATATTTTTAAATTTCCGCTCCCCTTCGCGGTAGGTATTTCAAGCGGGCATTCCTAAGGACCACATACGGGTTTTTTATGCATAAATTACACCAAAGAACTCTGTAGACCTTTGTCCAAATAAAGCGCAGGGGCAGCTATTTTGATGTCCACAAGTTTGCTCCAGTTCATTCCGCAACGTACCTTTTGGCCTTTCTAAGCACTTTTCTACGTAGCTATTTATATATCCCATTTATTCGCTTATCTTAGAAATAACAAATGGAGAAATCTACCCTATGACCGCGAGCAATACCGTATTTACATTTAAACACCTCTCGTAACTGGAGTTTCTTATAGTATATTTATATTTTTAAATTTCCGCTCCCCTTCGCGGTAGGTATTTGAAGCGGGCATTCCTAAGGACCACATACGGGTTTTTTATGCATGTGGCGACAAACCCCGCCCGATACAGCACATATATTAATAAGACAAGGATATAGATTCCACAGTTGTGACAATGAGGGGGCATTGCCACTGATAACTAGGCTTTATACATAAAAATTCAAGATTCGTGCACTTCCAATTCCACTTGAAAAACATAGAAATATATGTATTTATATATTACGCCTGAAACGAGCGCTTGGCAAAATACTAATAATGCCATCAGGCCCCAAAACGGCGAAAGAAATGTTTCTCGTATAATACCGTTTTGATACTGCACAAATTGAAATATAGAAGCTTGTTAAGATAGTCAAAAGCATCGGAATCACTGTCGTAGGCCTTTATCCCGTCATAATAGCACGTTGAGATGTAGATGAACAAGATTACATAAAATTTTTTTTATTGCTAGGAAAACGCCTTCCAAAAATAAACTGATCTAAGGTTATTTGATGTTCCCAGTTTCCGACTATGACTAACAAACTTGGCCGAATTTGACCGTATAAGACGAAGTACTGGAACAATAATTGTTCTAAATCTCCGGTTACACGAATATTTAACACATAGTCACAGTATGTACAGTAATCAGGTCTACCTAAAAACACACGCGTCTTCTGCTTACGAGTTATTACAGTTCTATCTACAAAACTATAGTGGAAAGACCTTGTTACCCCGTTCTAATGCGGAGTTAATGAATATTTCCAAGAGTTTTCTATAAAACGATGGTCCCTGCGAACTCTTTCCAAGTTCAATTTTTCCCTCCAATAGGAATGAACTGGGTTGATTGCATCCGTGTATTTAAAATTTATCATAAGTTTATATAGGACCTTTCCATTGCAATTATGCATGGATAATATTGTGCCTAACACAGTTAGTTGTCGAATGTCGATTATGCAGCATCTAAAAACCAACTGTGATTTTCCAATTTCTTTAAAAGTTTTGGACATGTGAAGTTGCCTGGTATTTAGACCTGCCAATCTACCGTAAAAACATCGAAGAAAGTGTGCCATCCGCGGGTTTGTCCCTACCGGCCATCTCTTGGCCAAAATATTAAGACGGCTAGCTTGTATTCTGATGTCGGGATACGACAGGCCCCTTTGTGTCTGCCCAACTTAACGATACTTATTCAAAAAATTTCTTCTCGATGAAAACCATAAGAATCTGCCTAGAGCCAGTGCTGCTAATTGAATAAGTTCATTTGGAAGGTGCATAAGGTAAACAATAAACCAAAATGATGACATGTAAAATGTGTTCACAGCATTTATCCTCCCAAAATAAGAAGACTCCTTGGTGGTGCCCTGTTTACTAATGTATTGAAAGATTTGTTAGCCTTAAACCAATTTTTAAGACATAAAAACCATCGTTCTGGTTTATGTGAAAAACAAATTTTTAATTCCTCCGCATAGAATTCCGAGAAACGCAACAATAGGCCTCAACCGGTAAGCGCCAAGTGGTAACAGATGTGTCTTCAGGATACTGCTAGTGCTCCCAGAGGCAAGCTGAAAGCGATGGCAAATAGAAAAAACCTCGTTAATTTCTGTAGATATATTCACGAAGAAAAAGTGTTGTGTCGTCCTCATATTTGGACAACTTGCACACTACTCCGCAACCGTCTAACCACTTATCCTGGCAGAAAGGCCAATTGCATGCGACAAAGTCTCCAATACAATTTCATACAGCAATGGCGATAGTGGGCATCCTTGGCTGATGCCGCGAGTAACTGGAGATAGTAGCTAGAAATTAGAGAATTTTCTCTAAAAGGGCAAAAAAGTGAATTCTTCCTAATTTTGAGGCAAAAATTTTTTCATATATATACATATATATTAGATATTCATAATCGCAATCACTCATTAAATTACGCACATTTGACAGTAATATGTTCCTGCAGTGCAACTGGGTAACCACCCAGATGAACTAGGAGAATCAGTTCTAGTATATACATATACCGTATTTTCAGTACCACCGATTTTGAGCTATCATGGGTCCCTAAGGTCATGCCCCTCAGTAGTTTTAGCAATTTGGAGACGCTATCAAGGTTATGGCGCAAAACACGACAAATACCTAGTGACCGGACGATCGTTAGTTGGTTGGACAGCAACTAACGCCTTGTGACCACAATACAGGCACATAGAGTGGGTTATCCCCCTGCGGCGCACGCCACTCTGACAGGTGGACTGACCACCCCTAGGATCGCCACAGGCATGTACGCCATAGATATCGAATGCGCCGCTCAGCAACCTCCGCGCCGACCGATCTCCCCGAGGACCCGGCAGTACCTAGCCCTTTAAATACCTTAACATAATTAAATATATATAATAAATGCATACTTTAATTTTGCCTTTCATCGATCTTATTGGGGCTGGTGCCTTACATCCACGTAATGCCGAGCGGTGATTTTTGTACAATGAGAGGGCTGAATTGACGTGCGGAACCTTACATCATTTCAGGGTCTATGGCAGTCATAACGTTTAAAACACAAACGTCTAACTCGCTTTCTTCAAAAATACCACAATAAGTGGTTCTTCACGGATATCATGTTTTTATGAGGTTTCGTGCCTTTCTTTTCTCTAAATTACCTCGCTTAAGATTACCGTTTGTTCATCATAAGTCCATGCCGAAATTCCAGTTGGCTATTTCGATCATCAGAATAGGTATGTTTCGGTGCATTTCTAATATTTACTACAATGTTCGAATAAAATGTCATAGCGGTGCCGCAGTCCCCTGCTTGTCGTATGTATATATACAATTTTCAGAAATTCACTGTAAAATGCACGTCGCCTGGCTTTTGCCTTAGCATAACTTCACCACAAAAGCCAAGACACTATCTCCAGAGATGTGTTTTTATCATAGGAAAGGATGCAAATTTTAGGACGTACGCTAATTAGCAAAAAAAATGTTTTTGTGCATAACTTAGCGTCGATGGAGATACGCGTCATTCGTAGAGCAGTCGACGAAAGATTAAATACTGATTATGATTCATGCAATTCAATTTTGCTAAAATACGGAGACACGCGATTTTACAATTGCAGAGCTGTGTTTTCGTCCAGGACTGTGTGTAGTCTCTGGCTAAGGCAGACATGTGCATGTGCAAAATTTTTTGAGCCAGATAGTACCCACAAAATTGGAGGCTAGTCCAGCGCCACCAGGGCTATATATATAATTATATGCGCGAGCTAAGAGTGTAGTTTCAGGTCCGCGAATTCTGCAAATTGAAAACTTTTCTAGAGGGCTTTCGAAGTTTATAATTATTGACTTTAAATTATATATTCAACATTTACGTCCGTTAAAGATAGTTCCTTGCCAGTGGCATTCAAGTTCAGGGTGCAAGACGAAAACGGTGATCCACTTTCATCGCTCACTCCTTAAGGCCAAGCAGCCACCTTAAAGAAATATCTCTTACAAGAAACGTAAGGATATTGCGGAGTATGTCAAAGCGAAGACTAAATAAGATCGCAAGTTCTCAAACGCAAACCCGTTAACACAGGCTTTTTTACATGGCGCCACCTAAACCAAATGAGCCATTCACTCTGTTGAACAGCGATAGTAAGGAAAACCATTTAGTCATTTCGATGACGGCAGACACTTCCTAACAAACGAAACCACAAAGTGGCCACTTACGACAAATCTCCTAGCACATTAGACTTTGATGTCCCTAGCCAGTTGGACCTACCTACGCATTTCGTCAATATCGAAAATGGCCGGGTAGCGACTCAAATATTGAGACTGCGAGTAGTGAGTACTAGTAACGTGCATAATCCTACATGGTCAGCAGTCAGTTTATTAAGTAATTCCGTCTGGTTAATGGCATCAAAAACCACGTTTAATCCGTTCAACTAAAGGATTTATTGAGTCAGTTTTCTGACATTTCACAATATCCTTAAGTGAGAAACCTTTCGCGTAACGTCGTTAATTTATGACAGTGGGTCATCCCGTCGTATAACCTGGGCAGTATAAAGGAATTAGCTATTACGAAGCTAAATGCAGAATAATAGCTTAAAGTTAATAATGATATAATTTCAAGGTCACCAATATATGTTTACAATCTGCGTGCTGTACAGGTCTGAAAAAATTTTCTGAAACCATGGTGGGCATGCCTCCAATTTTCACAGATACATTTGGGTTCTAAAATGTTTGCACGCACACACTTCTGGAGCGCGGGTACAAATGCTTATGCAGAGCTCTGGGGTCAGGCCCTATCGAAAACGCGATTGTAATTTGTAATAGCGATTTACCAAGCATATATTCAACAGTATTAGAACAGTGTTTCTTTTACGAATTCAAGGAATTGTTACACATTGGCTGCTTTTTAAATTACCGTCGCTACGCTGTACCGTAGCAGTGTCATTGGATCACAATATGGTACCCGGTTCCATTTTACTGTTTGTCCTCAGTCGCTGAAGAACTCACTGAGTGTAGAAACTCGGCCTAATAAAAACTGATCAGTTTATTAATCTGCGAGTTAAATACAACAGAATTAAACTATTTGAGCAATATATATATCGCGGCATTTATAGTTATAGAAGAAGGATGATAAACTTGGGAAACAATGAACAACCAGTCCGCAGATCATAGCAAACAATCCATGCTCATTGCTCAGCCTCCGTTTATAAGATGCACATTTCAGAATTTTAGAATTTCTCATATTAAGTGTTTATATCCAACGTTAGGAACGCAGGACTCATGTTAGGGACCCAAATTTACGAGTTAGGAACCCTGGAAAGTCAAATTTCCCATATGTTCACAGATTATTATAGCGTTTGCAATCCTTCTCTATATATGCCACAAGGTAAAACAAAGAAAAATAGATACAAATAAAATTATTACAAGGAATGCAAGATGAATATTGTATTTAGTCTCAAAAATCAACACCACATATATGCATATACCACAGATATGGCATGAAAATTTCTACGGAAATGAGGTGGAGATTAGTTTTCGTTTCCATGGAAATGATTTTTTGTTTTTGCCAAATGATTTTGCTTTTGCAAAATTATTTTTATGCAAAAACTCTGAAATTGCAATTCTGTTTGTTTTTGTCATCCATATGATCGCCGCAGGAATCACGTGCACGGCGCGTGTTATTTGTATTGATGCCCTGGTTTCATGTCTCCTGCGGAGTGCAAATTTTTTGTAGTGGGACAGCATAATAAAAAAATTTCCTATAACAGTTTCGCGATATCTCGGCAGCCTTCTTACCAAGACAGCTATGAAAAGCGAAGAACTTAAGATCCAGTAGCTCAAAACCAAATGAAGTGCCACTGGAAAATACTGTTTCGGAGTAAATTTTTGGTTGCTCTTCACCCTCGCCAAAGGGGGCCAAACATACAATTGACCTCATGTTGGCAGATGAGCAGGCGTTATTCAAAAACATGCGTTACCCATTTACGAACGCTGCCGGTTTTTGGAAGGATGCCGTACAATTTCAACTTCTTCAGACATGCGCCAAGATACTGCTTTCGACAACTGTTTTTTCAGCAGCAGTTGAATGAACTACATTTAGCGAGGCGGCATGATATTATCAAAACATAGAAAACGAACATAGCCAAAGCTTTTGCAAGCAATGGTCCACCCGAAATATTGCAAAAAGCTAGAACACATTATAAAAGGTATTGAGGTAACCGCCGAAGAAGTCAAAAACCATCTGATTATGCGCTCTCATGGTAACAGAGAATTTGAAGATGACTTGAGTAATCGTCAGACGCAGAACCCTGCCAAGGGAGCAGTTGGTATCTTAGGATAGAAATTGCCATAGCATAAGTAGGTATATTGGCGGTTAAAGATAGTGAGTTTTGCAGCAAAATTCAAGAGACATGTTTGTACCTTGGACAATTAGCCAAGAAAAAATACTGTATCTTGGAGGGTAGCTGCCAAAAGGCAAGTTATAATTTTGGCTAGTAAAATGTTGCTACAGATATGTTTGTATCTGGCAAACAGGCTTCATGCTGGAAACTAGAGTTAAGGTTTGTATCTAGCAGTTGATATCGGGACCCGTGGCTGACTGTCAACCTGGCTATCGGGCGCGGCCCCGACGGCGATGCCTAGTGGTAGGCTCTATAGGTAGAGTTGAATGCTAGGTAGTGAACCAACGAGGACAGAAATGGCGTTGCCAGAAGCGCTAGTGGAATACGCTAAGAAATTATTTTTCACAGTACCCTTTGAGCAAAAATGATGTGTTCAAGAATTCCGAGAAATTTCCATGGCAATCTCCACGAAGTTTTCGTGAAAATGGGAATCGAAAATTCATTTCCATGCCATCATTGATATACATAACATAATTAATAATATAGGCAAAATTCGATACGATTGAGTGGCAAACAATTTTCTTTTAACCTTCAATTATGAAATACAAAAATGATTTTAACAGAAAAAATGGTTTACACTGAAATGCAAAAAATATCTACCTCTATCATATATACATATGCATCAGGGAATAACCGGAACCGGAACCAACAACCGGAACCGTCCATTTAAACCGGATCCGGAACTTGGTCTTCGAAATTTATATAGTAAAACAGATGAAGGAAGAAATCAAGGTATAGTGGATTTAAAATGCATTAAAAATAACCTTTACATTAAACTTAATGTATTGCGGCGGTATTATTGCCTTTCTGAAACTATAGAGACTGAGGAAGCTAATGTGTATTTATTAATCAAATATGTCGATTTTTGGACACCCAGAGCAAAAAATGTCTTCCACTATACACCATTGCGTATACTGCGTCAAATCGAATATGCTTACAAAGCTTGGAGCGTAGAATACACACTTTCGATTTGTCTCCAGTCGCCTTCCTTTACTACACATACGTTTGCTACATGTTCTTCTATAAGAAACTTGAAATTATTGGTTTATATGATTCTAAGAGAAAATGATAGAAGGTAATTTTCTAGTGGTCAGGGACACTGTTTAGGCTAGTGCCCGTAAGTTTTGGACAAACAGTGCCTGTAAGTTAGATGATAATGATGATAACTTTCTAATCAGAACGCTGTAAATCAGACACACTGTGATGCTGCTCGCACCATTTCAATAAATACAGTTCTTTGCCAAGAAAGCAGTTTCTAGCTGCGTTGCAGATAACGTTAGTTTACTTCAATTTAAACTGATTTACCAAGTTTACAAGCGCATTGGCTGGTTCTTCAAGCAATTTATATTAGCCAAGCATACCCTAAGTACTTTTGCGTAAGCCATACTCTGTCACCGAGTTGGACCGGTTTAATTGAAAGGTACCCCATAGACTTCTGGAAGTGTAAAATAGCTGCTACAAGCATCGACGTGGCTTTGATTTGTTAACAAACTCCTGCAGGTTATTATGAAAAAGTCCAACTGAAATTATGTGCGCTACTTACGTTTCAAACGTCAAATTGCTTAGTTAATCTTTTCTTTTGCTTGTTTGTATTGGAGCTTGATCATTGTATAATATATATTACATATGTTTGGATCACAGATGAAGCAAAAACGTGGAAAATTTCAAATAAACTTTTTAAACCGGAATTCCGGTTCCGGTATGGTTTTTGCCCTTTGCCGGAATCGCAACCGTAACCGGAATCCGGTTTCTCCCGTATATGCATATATCTATTGGACTTTGAAATATAATAAACTATGATGGAAATATATTTTACAAGGTGCGCCTAACTAAAAATGAGCTGTAAAAACAGAACAGCAAACCAATTATCCGCCGACGGTGGGAACAAATATTATCGCTGAGTTCTCAGATTGTTAGGGGATTCTCGTAAGGACCCGGAAATTCTGTTCCGTCTCTTAAGCAGCTAATAAGCATTACAAACTTTAGTAGAATGCGTAGGGATATCTTTGCATCGCTCTTCGCAAATTTGTGCTAACATCTATTCTATAAATGCAACGGCAGCGGAAATCAATAAAAGGTTGTGAGATACATTAATTATACTGTATCTACTACTGTTTTGGTACTCTATAGAATGTACAAAATTAGAAATTGAGTTTTTGCCCTCCCAAAAAAAATTAGAAAAATTAATCTTGTAGATAGCGCATGGAAGATTTGTGGCTAGTTATATTGCAGAATGCAATTCATGGACGTGACCACATTTTCCCCACAGATTGTTTTATGGCTACGTGTATATACATATATGGGTAATCATATTCATTGACCAGTTGGCGCAAGAATTGAGCTACCGATTCATGTTAAAAGTTAGCTAATGAACTTGGAAGTAGGGAACGACCGAATATTCGGTATTCGGCCGAATAGTTGGCAATATTCGGTCGAATACCGAATAGTTCACTGGCCGCTGTTAGTTGAAAAATAGAGTCAAAATCTGCCCACCAGATATCCTAATTTTACGGCCGGAGTCATGATAATTATGCTGTAAACCGCTAAATACGTCCAACGTGTTGCAACTTTGGTAAGACAAGATGCGTTTGAGACTCATCAATTCAGTTCGCCGCCGGATCGAATGTTCTGATCACCACAATTATATATGTTTTTCATCAGCCGTGCACTATCTCGCTGCCATAATAGTTGCGAAATTAATACTTTGTGGTCTAAATGCAGCAGGATTTGTTCGTTTTCTTTGACACATCGTGAATGTGAAGTGAGACATCATGCTATGCTGTTCTACATACCTACATAAGCCTAACTCTAAGTCTACCGCCCCCGAACACCATGCACTGAGCCATTCTTTTTTTAACGATATGACTTCACGCACCAATTATCGCCGTTGTCCAGATGATGAAGTTATAAAAAAATCAATAAAAAACAAAATTATAACTTCAACCTAGCAAACGAGAGCACAAAGCAAAAAAATTCATGGAACAAAAACTATCGCTGACTCAGCAACACAACATAAAACGACCTGTTGCATGGTGCATGTACATACAGTGGTGGATCTATAGAGTTATAGATTTATAGATTTCTCATCATATACATAGGTGTCGCGAACAACTATTCGGTATTCGGCCGAATAGTAGGGGCCGAATATTCGGTATTCGGCGAAATTAGGTATTCGGTCGTTCCCTACTTGGAAGGTTTAGATTTTGCTGTGCATGTGATTTTTGAATAAAATACATTTGATATCACTGCAAAAGGAACTTTAGATTTGCTAGAAATTACTTCTAATCTATAACTTGCTTCTAATTAGTTCGACAGCGTCTCTAAAGCGGTTTGTAATGGTTTTAACGTTTTGCATTGAAAAACATGGAATTTTGAGGATTTTATTTAGAAGGTTGAACCGAATGCCACCCCTATTTCATTATTCCTAGAAAAATCCGGCAAGCTCTGCCTCCGAACCAGAGGGCCTCGGTTGATGCTACCTGGTTAAGTTTTAAGCTAACGGAGAGATCAGAATAATATGTATTTTACTGCTACAGTAAATTTAACTTAGTATTCTCATATTATTAATAGACTTAATGTGAACAGCGTGATGTGCGTAGGGTATTCTGATGATCTAGTCCTTTTGACATCTTCAAGATGCCTAAGAACTACTTGCAATAGATTTCAGCGGTCTCTGGATGAGCTTCATATGGGGTGCTGTCCTAGAGGCCTTTCTGTTAACGCAGAAAAATGTAAGGGCGTAATTTTTACAAGGAAAAGAAGGTTGGACGGTCTAACAGATATTCGCATTGGAGGCGTAGTTATTCCGTTCGATGATAAGGTTAAATATCTTGGCTTATTGTTAGACCATCGTCTAACTTGGAAGACTCATATTGAAGAAGCGCGGCTTAAGTCCTTTAGAATTCTCTTTGCTCTCAAGAGATTTATTGCAAGTAACTGGGATCTTCGTCCTCAAGTTATATACTTCCTTTATAGAACAGTTGTTCTCCCAACACTCCTTTATGGGGTAATATGTTGGTGGCATAGGATTGAACTGGTCACTTATCGGAAAATGTTAGAAAAGATTCAAGCCATGACTTGTCATATAATAACTGGTGCTTTTAAATCTATACCCGTGCGCGGCATTGAGACAATTTTATGTATACCGCCTATTGATATCTTAATCAAAGAAAGTGCGGTTAAAGAATACATAAGGCTTAAAAACCTAGGCC
>JASANE010022965.1:0-29782 GCA_030248225.1 Trileptium ribeirensis
CAAGTATGAAGTGTAAAGATTTTGCCCAACAATATTTTTAACACTTGCAATGAGCTTGATTGCCTAGAAACCCCCATAAGACACTAAAAGCAACAAAAAACACACATTTAGCTGACATTTCCCACGCTTTTCACCAAATATGAAATTTGGCGCCAACTATAAGCGTATCGGCTCTAGATTGGGATTGGGAAGTAGTCTGAAAAACTTGTTATACGTCCTTGGAAAGCCCTGGTAAGAGCTACACAGAATAGGCCTATTAGTTTGTGGATATCTCGTGTACTTATTGATAAAAGTCGCGCGGGAAGCCTTTGGAGGGGGTGCCCTGAAAAATGGGCCAAATAATGAATGTCAGTTTGCCCCATGAGTTTTCTCACGGCAAAAAAATTCAAAAATCGGGCTCCCGCCACTGCACCTAAATCGACCATTGCGGATCGAATGGGCTATCATCGAATGCATCAAAATCCGCCCAACCGCTATCGAGATGCAGGTGCGACACACACAGACAGGACCTCCTCAACCCCCATCCAGAGCGAAAATTGAAAATTCTAGTTCCACTCGAATTCAACTAGAGCCCCAGTCCCCTGCTCATGCCCATGGCTAAAATTTTCAGCGAATGGCGAGAGCCCAGCGACATTAACTGTGTCTCAAACATTATTGTATGTATAATGGGTGCGCCATCTTTTCTATAAAATCAACGGTCATGAATATATTACAAACAGTTGAAGTGGATTATGCGAGCAATCGCACAAACCACAACATGACAGATTAAAACATGAAATAATATACAATGCAAATTTTGAACAAATGACCGCTAGTCGCTCGCAACTTACTAGTGAGAAAACGAAATTTCATTTTTAAATTTAATAGTTTGCTTTCATGCGGTCGCTGCTCGCTCACTGGCAAGGCGATGATGTGGCAAGTAGTATAGTTCACATCCCAAAAATGGAATTTCATCCACAAAATCCACCTTCATCGCTACCATCAGAGCAGTCAGGGTGTCCGTCGCATATTGCTGAAGGTCGTATGCAATTCTGTCGACAAGGCCAGTTGGGATATGTACATGTTGAGCCAAATCTGATCATATCTGAATTGGAGGAATTTTCAGACCTTTTGGTTAACAAGATGCAACTTTGTTACTCCAATCTCACAGCAGAAATTAATCTAATTATACAGTTTGATGCGATATTTATGTTATAACTTAACAATGTGTAACAATTACACATTCATAGTGTAAAAATTATTAAACAGAAATAAAACCATCATTAAGCATATCAAAATTACAAAATTGTGCCTCAGCAATACAATTTAACGTCGAACCTTTGGCACTGTCATAAAATCAATAAAGAATACTCATTTAACAACAATTTTAAGTAATAGGTGAACCCCAAAGTTTAAAAAAAATCAGCAAACAAATCTGGCAAAAGCAACTGGTTACATTATATCGTAGCTTAAGGAAAAACTATAGTTCGAAAACTCCCGAAGTAACCATAAACTACGCATAAGCAGTCAACAAATTACGGCCACTAGCACAGTTTTCATTTTATGTCTTCGCTATTATATCATTTGAAGGCATATACATTAAACACTAAAGTATTCAAGTAACGGTAATTATTACCGCAATTTTGTTCGTCTGATTTGTCTTGACAATCAACGATGCCATTGCAGACGTGTAAAGCGCTGATGCGTTTTTAGTGAGAATCACATTTAAACTGCCATTCCTGACACGTGATTGTGTCTAGAATTGCAAAAACTATATGAAGTAGCCAAAACAAAGACAAATTAATAGAATAAACTAAATGAATCTAAACAAATGATCAACGGCAACATATTCATGTTTGATTTACTGCGTGGTGCCAAATAACGTTGCTTATCTATTAAAACATGATTTATCGTGACTAAATTACTCAACAACCTCCCAAAGCGGAGTTTTTCTCGTATCTGCAAGCCTAATTGAGGGAATCTGGAAACACCAACAATAAACTTTGGAGGCGGGACTTAAACCTAGAAGTAGCAAAAGCCAATGTACCTAGAACTCTTTACGTAACTTAATGGGAAATAAACGGTAGCAGTTACGCGAAGTATAAAATAACGTAAGCCTTGCGAAACCAAAATGCAATTAACGTAAACCAAATTTTGTACCTAACTCACCACAATCTAGTTCATCAGTTCCATCGATGCAATCAGAGTCACCGTCACATTGGAACGATTTCTACTGAATTCATTACTGCCCACTTCGTGAATTCGAACGTAAACGATTTTTTACATGAAGCAAGAACAGTTGATATGATTCTGCTAAATCATTTATTAATTATACTGAAATCACGACTCATTGGTTTAGTTCCATAATGTTGTGTATTTTTGAAAAGCATACCAAGAAACATTATTTTGTTGGTGTTGTGTGCCATTTTCCACCTTCTGTCATTATAAAGACGATTGTTATAGTTGGCCTTTCCACTTGTCAAAATGTGGGGATTTCCATGGGGTCCCCATGTTCATTCCCGGGGAAAAATCTCGAGTGAAGGGGTGGGGAGAAATTTAAATTTTTACGCATATTTTTTGGCCAATTTTTTTGCTATATGTACATAATTTCGCCGCGGATTTTAGCAATTTGGGTTGGGGACGCGCAGGGTGGGGGGACCCCATAATGGAAAAGCCAGGTATAGAACGAAATGAACTTTATGTCTTCGTTTTTTAAGCAGAAATGAAGTTCTAGGTTATATAGTATTATCGTATGTTAATCAACAACAACATTATTTATAAACCTTTTGGGATTTCTTATAGAACGCCAACCCGGCGCGATATGTCATCGTAATCAATTTCACTGCAAACGAAGTGGAGAATGTATTCAGAAATCGTTCCAATGTGACGGTGACTCTGATTGCATCGATGGAACTGATGAACTAGATTGTGGTGAGTTAGGATAAGTTTTGGGTTAGTTAATTGCATTTTGGTTTTGCAAGGCTTACGTTATTTTATACTTCGCGTAACTGCTACCGTTTATTTCCCATTAAGTTACGTAAAGAGTTCTAGGTACATTGGCTTCCTACTTCGTGTCAAGTCCCGCCTCCACAAGTTTATTGTTGGCGTTTCCAGATTTCCCTCAATTAGGCTTGCAGATACGAGAAAAACTCCGCTTTGGGAGGTTGTTGTGAATTTAGTCACGATAAATCACGTTTTAATAGATAAGCAACGTTATTTGGCACCACGCAGTAAATCAAACATGAATATGTTGCCGTTGATCATTGTTTAGATTCATTGTCTAATCTATTAATTTGTCTTTGTTTTGGCTACTCCATATAGTTTTTGCAATTTTAGACACAATCACGTGTCAGGAATGGCAGTTTAAATGTGATTCTCACGAAAAATGCATCAGCGCTTTACACGTCTGCAATGGCATCGTTGATTGTCAAGACAAATCAGACGAACAAAATTGCGGTAATAATTACCGTTACTTGAATACTTTAGTGTTTAATGTATATGCCTTCAAATGATATAATAGCGAAGACATAAAATGAAAACTGTGCTAGTGGTGGAATTTGTCGACTGCTTATGCGTAGTTTATGGTTACTTCGGGAGTTTTTGAACTATAGTTTTTCCTTAAGCTACGATATAATGTAACCAGTTGCTTTTGCCAGATTTGTTTGCTGATTTTTTTTAAACTTTGGGGTTCACTCATCACTTAGAATCGTCGTTAAATGAGTATTCTTTATCGATTCGACGCAGTGCCAAAGGTTCGACGTCAAATTGTATTGCTGAGGCACAATTTTTGTATTTTGATATGCTTAATGGTGGGTTTATTTCTGTTTAATAATTTTTGCACTATGAATGTGTAATTGTTACACATTGTTAAGTTATAACATAAATATCGCATCAAACTGTATAATTAGATTAATTTCTGCTGTGAGATTGGAGTAACAAAGTTGCATCTTGTTAACCAAGAAGTTTAGATTTTTTCAATTCAGATATGATCAGATTTGGCTCAACATGTACATATCCGAACTGGCCTTGTCGACAGAATTGCATACGACCTTCAGCAATATGCGACGGACACCCTGACTGCTCTGATGGTAGCGATGAAGGTGGATTTTGTGGTATGAAATTCCATTTTTGGGATGTGAACTATACTACTTGCCACATCTATCGCCTTGCCAGTGAGCGAGCAGCGACCGCATGAAAGCAAACTATTAAATTTAAAAATGAAATTTCGTTTTCTCACTAGTAAGTTGCGAGCGACTAGCGGTCATTTGTTCAAAATTTGCATTGTATATTATTTCATGTTTTAATCTGTCATGTTGTGGTTTGTGCGATTGCTCGCATAATCCACTCAACTGTTTGTAATATATTCATGACCGTTGATTTTATAGAAAAGATGGCCACCCATTATACATACAATAATGTTTAAGACACAGTTAATGTCGCTTGGCTCCGCCATTCGCTGAAAATTTTGCCATGGGCATGAGCAGGGGACTGGGGCTCTAGTTGAATTCGAGTGGAACTAGAATTTTCAATTTTGGCTCTGGATGGGGGTTGAGGAGGTCCTGTCTGTGTGTGTCGCACCTGCATCTCGATAGCGGTTGGGCGGATTTTGATGCATTCGATGATAGCCCATTCGATCCGCAATGGTCGATTTAGGTGTAGTGGCGGAGCCCGATTTTTGAATTTTTTTGCCGTGAGAAAACTTATGGGGCAAAATGACGTCATTATTTGGCCCATTTTTCGGGCACCCCCTCCAGCTTTTGCGACTTTTATCAATAAGTACACGAGATATCCACAAACTAATAGGCCTATTCTGTGTAGCTTTACCAGGGCTTTCCAAGGACGTATAACAAGTTTTTCGACTACTTCCCAATCCCAATCTAGAGTCTATACGCTTATAGTTGGCGCCAAATTTCATATTTGGTGAAAAGCGTGGGAAATGCAGCTAAATGTGTGTTTTTTGTTGCTTTTAGTGTCTTATATGGGGGTTTCTAGGCAGTTTAACTCATTGCAAGTGTTAAAAATATTGTTGGGCAAATACTTTTTACACTTCATACTTGGCATACAAAAATGACGTTTTCGCAATTTTTGGTGAGAAGTCGTGGGAAAAGCACCTGAATGTATGTTTAGTGTTGGATATGGGGTTATCTGGGCCGACAAGCTTATTGCGAGTGTCAAAAATATTGTGTGACAAAGATTTTTCACACTGTTGCTTCGGGGGATTGTTCTCACCACTCGAATTCTGGCTCGTAAGCGAGCTTCACTAGTTAGTTGAATTCGAGTGGAATGAGAGAGCGAAGCGAGCCGGTGGAACGAGAATTTGCAATTATGGCTGTGGAGGGGGGTTGAGGAGGTGCTGTCTATGTGTGTCTGTTTGTCTGTCGCACCTGGACCTCGATAACGGTTGGGCGGATTTTGATGCAAGATAGCTCATTCGAACCGCAATGGTTGATTTAGGTGTAGTGACGGAGCCTGATTTTTGAATTTTTTCTCATGGGAAAAGTTATGAGGCAAAATGACGTCATTTTGGCCCATTTTTCGGGCATCCCCTCCAGTTTTTGCGACTTTTGTAAATAAGTAAGCGAGATATCCACAAACTAATAGGCCTATTCCATGTAGCTTTACCAGGGCTTTCCAATTATATATAACAAGTTTTTTAACTACTTCCCAATCTGGAGTCTATAAGCTTATAGTAGGCGCCAAATTTCATATTTGGTGAAAAGTCGGCACCTAAATGTGTGTTTTTGTTGCTTTTAGTGTCTTATATGGGGTTTTCTTGGCAAGCTCGTTGCGAGTGTCAAAAATATTGTGTGGAAAATATTTGTCACACTTCTGCTTCATGATTGGTGTGAAAAATGAGATTTTTCTGAAGTGTCTGTTTGAATTCTTTAACGTTCTTTTCACGGTCAATTTAGGGTTTTATTGAATTATTAAATTGTTAGTTGATTGTTTTTGTACTCGTTGTATGATGTTTTGTCCACTGCATACTTTGGCTATCAAAAGAAACGGACGTAACTATGACTCATCACTCACGGTTTATATAATGCTGCACCTGCGTACTGTGTGTAGGCTTTGTTTGTGTGTGCTTTCTACAACAGACTTCGGGGGATTGTTCTCATCACTCGAATTCTGGCTCGCAAGCGAGCTTCACTAGTAATTAAGGGTGTCAAATTTTACCAATGGCCAGAGAGCATTAAACTAGGGGGACACCAAACGTTTGACAGTGGGCAGCATGTGAACAATTACAACATCCGTTTTGCCGCTGATTGATGTCGGGCGGTTCATGCCATGTCTATAATTTGTGCTATTTTGGGCGTCGTTTGCATGGCACGTTATATAAATGTTACAAAGTTGCCGTGTATCTTTAGTCACAGCAAATAATATATGGTAGTCCGTCTAATGCTGTGTTTGACGGTTTTGGTGCGACGTATGAATATATGACGTTCATACATTTTGCGTCCTACATCGCATGCAATATGAAGCTGTGATACAGCAGTTTAAATGTCAGGAGTCTGGTGATTCGAGAAAGTAATAGCTCAATTCGTGCCTAGCTGGCCGTATTCATTCAGTATACTTTAACATGGCGTACTACCAATGCTTCATACTTTAGCTGAAAAACGGTGTGAAAACATCAATAGTGTTGAGTCGACCTATGCCTGCTACAATAGCTCGTACTGCCACAACAGTCCGGACGGATTTCGGTGCTCGTGTCCGCCCCACACGAAACTTCAAGCTGACCGTCGGACCTGCTCGAGTAAGTTGTGATCCCACTTTAACGACGCGATGCAGTCTCAGAAATGGGACAGACCAGGTTTTTTGAGCAACAGGATTTCACTTAAGTGCAACAACATATTTTACTGAATTTTCCAATTAGGGGTGTCTCAGGTATATCCATCTCTCCCAGGTTACCTCATTTCACGTCCCTAGGTGCTTCCCTACAGGTCAAAAAATTGGGGAATTTTTAGTTATTGGGCTAAAATGTAGAAATATATAGCATACACAACAAAATTGTGAAAAATGAACATCAGCCTTTCAAGTGTCCCCACATTTTTCGGAAAGCAAATGTGGCTCCTTTAGACAAGTCAGACCGTTATGAATATTGTATTTGGTTTAGCGTCATCACGTTGTTCGATGAAAGTTTGTACTGGACGAAAAAACACTTAGCAATAATTTATTGCTATCGAAGTATAAAGAGGTATTTTGAAAAAATTTATATCCGCTCTGGTTACTGCATATTTGGGTTATTGTTAGGTTTGTGGTATCGAGTTATTTGACAAAATGCACAAGTTGAGTTATGGAGAAAACTACAGATGTGATGATGACAAAAAATCTCTGTTTTTAATGCTAAGTCTACCAATAAACTAAGCGGTTGCCCCATATGCAACTATGGATTCATGTACAATAATCGCGTCCCGGCAATTATTTTCCAAAGTGGTACAGGCATCAATAATATTTCATTGGAATTATATAAACGTTTACTGGTTTTTCGTTATAGCGTATTTAAGAAGTGCAGCAAGTCCATATATTAAAAGTGTTTCACTTTAGTGTTATCAGAACGTAGTGGAGATTGTGCTTTGCAGTGGTGAAATCTTTTAAATTCCGTGTGTGTGAGTGTGTGTGCCTTTGTGTGTCTGTGTGTGCGCGCGCGTGTGCGTGTGATCGCCCATAACTCGTTAACGTCTTGACCGATTTTCATGATCTTGGGCTCACTTGAACGGGCATAGTCGATTTAGCGTGTATATCGCCGAGCGTTTTTTGGGTTTAGCGATCTGGTTCCTGGGTCAGGCGTCAAAACGTGGGTTTTTTGGCCACATTTTACCACATTTTAGTACCCTTCACGGAAGCAAGGTTTTTTATCGTAACTTTCGAATTTTTTTCTCTGGTTGGTTTTATTTCATATTATAAAACAAATGCCGATGTCTATTTTTTCTGTTTTTCGATTAAGGCTCCGGTTCTGGATTTATGGTATTTGAGGTAGGGGTGTTATGACGCCTCCATGGTCCCTCAATCCAGAATTTAGAAATTTGTTCTGACGTCTTGGGCGGCTGATAAGTTTCATCTGTGGGTTTTCGGGCACGGGAAACTCAGGTGCTGGTTTTGCTCTTTGACCCGTGGTTCCATGCATACGGTTGTATGACGTCCCATGGTTCGGGATCAGAGGTCAATATGAGGTTTTTTACCTCATTTTAGTTCCCTTCACGGAAGCAAGGTTTTTTATGTTAACTTTCGAATTTTTTTCTCTGCTTGGTTTTATTTCATAGTAAAATGATAAATGCCGATGCCTCTTTTTAGTTTTTCGATTAAGGTTCCGGTTCATGGGGTTTGACGTATGGCACCCCCGTGGTTGTTCGACCCAAAATTCGAAAATTTGTTCTGACGACATGGGCGGCTGAAAAGTTTCACTTGGGGGTTACGGGGATCGGAAACTCATTGCCAGTGTTTGTTTTGTTCTAACTTGTGCGGTATTGTGTGATATCCATATATTATAGCATATCGACGTATGCTATCGAGAGCTGATTGGCTGTGCAAGGAAAAGGCGTAGGTGTAACTATGCTTCACTACGTTCTGCAATATCGATAGAGTTGACTAGTTTAAACAATTGACAAATGCATACCTAAAATTACATATTGCAACAGCCATATAAGTTTCGTATAACATGTTTCAGAAGAAGACCCATGTGCGACTTGGGGTATTTGTAGCCAATACTGTCAGACACTTGGTACTCACTACAAATGCTTTTGCGCTCTCGGATACCAGCTGTCGCACGATGGATTCACATGTCGAAGTATACGTAAGTTTTGATATGCATAAAGGCGGAGTACATCCATGCCATTACGAAAGCAATTTTTATAGTATATTGCTATTATAATTAGAACTTAATATTGTTTTAGCATGTCGTGATAAACTACGGTGAGCAAATCTAGACTGTCGTACAAGTGAGACGTTACATTAACGCAAATAATAATTGTGTATTACACGTTCTACGCGTGCAGTTATTTTTCTGCGACTCATATTGTGCCGACCAACAAGGACAATCACGAACGGGATTAACTGCACACGCGTACACTATCCAATAATTGCTTGCATGAAAATGACCTTAAACGCTTTTGCGTGCGTGTTTTATGAAGTTAATTTTATCTGCGACTGTATGAGTAAGCTAACTTCAGGACATTCGCCATTTCTGGAGCTTTGCCGAATGACTTAAAGTAACCCGTTTTTTTCGACATGGATCTCGTTGTGTTTTTGGTATCTACTTCAGTTGGCGGCCATTTTTGTAATAATTGCTTTATTTGCATTACTCAACCTGCGCATTTAGTGAGCGACCAGAAATTGCAACACATATTGTATTGTTTTGACATATGTAGCATAGGAAGTTGTTTTGGCATTTGTAGTATAGGAAGTACCTTGGGTTGCCCTTGGCAAAAGGGAAATTCTGGAGCAGATGATTGAATACAGTCGTGGCCAAAAACAAGTGCAACGTAAACGACCGAAATCGATCGAAATTTCACTTTATCGAAATATTATAATTTTGGAGTTTATCAAAATATTCCAAGATCGAAATTGAAAGAAATCGATATGGAGCAAAACTTCGATTAATCGAAATTGATTTCGGTCGAAATTTCGTTTAATCGAAATCGATCGATTTCGATCTATTATGTTGCTCTTATTTCTGGCTGCGACTGTTATTGTTTGAAGCACTTGGAACTGTATTTGAAGATATATATTTGAAAACTGAATAGTTTATTTACTTATTTATTGACACCGACACAAAACAATAATCATAATCTATGTAATTATGTTTAGGACAAAATTAAAAAACTTTCATTAACGTGTTTTGTACTGCTCATTAGTCATAATGATTATGGTATTTCAGTTATTGTGTTTCAGTATTGCACGGCATTTTATTTGTGTGGTTATTGTTTCAAAATGGCTATGCGCTTTATACAGCGTATTGGCGTTCATTACCCGCTCGCAGATTTGATTCTGCTTTGGTTCTCAAAATTCAACACTCACTGTTCTCGCCTAGTAATGTAATTATATCTTTTAGTTTGGATGGAGCTAGCGGGGTTTCCCCAAGTAGCTTTATTAGCGGCAAAATCATTTATTTTTCTCCGTTCGTGGAGATGATAACTCATTACCGTATGTTTAGATCTTCACATTTTTACTTGAGCACAGATTCAGTCTATTATCCCTTTCATTAGAATCTAAACCCTGCCACTACATCTTCCGGGTCAAAATGGGCCCCAAATGGCAAGGGTCATTATTTTTGAAATTTGGCCACATTCGGTATATATCTTTAGCGATCAACCGATATGTAGAGATGGAGGGTTCGCAGCGGAGACCGCTATGCAGAAACCTCTTTGCTATAATTTTGATGTTATGATGTATTTTTTGTTTCAACTGCTGTTTTCGAACTATGAGCCAAAGATCATCAAATACCCAAAAAGTGAAAAATTCAAAGATTTTAAGGATAGTTATGGGATTATAGGATTATTTAAGCCGTTAAACAAATTGGTTTCATTGTTTTAACATCATTTTGGTTGTGTTATTAACCCTGCGGGACGGTGTCGAAACAAAATTTGGTAAATTTTGGCTCCAAAAATAGTGAAATTTCGCGACTATATAGATGTATGTAGGTCAATCGAACGTGTTTATGGGTTTTCGGGTTTCCTAAATACAACAAAACAATTGAATTTGCTTGGTATGCATCAAATAAGCCAAGTCTTAGTGCTCTACTACGCAAAATGACTCTTCAAGTTATAATTTTTCTTAAAATTTATGATGTATAAGTTTCAAAAGGTTTCGTCTTTTTAACATTTTCAGAAGAAATTAAAGAGTTCTTTGGTTTTGGTGTATGACTAAAGTGGCCGTAGCGTTGAATAAGAAGTAGTGCCTGTGAATAATTGCTATCTTGGGGCTTCATGCTGGCTTAGGAACCTAAATTTGGAGCGACACAATATGTCAATAGGCGCATAGTAGCTACACTCGCTTCGCTCCATTTCGCTTTGCGAGTTACTAGTTTTAGTGGCAATACTACGGTTTATTTCACAACCAGATCATCTTAGTGTCAATATTACGTTTATTTCAGTACCGGGTTATTTTAGTTTTAATATTGCGGTATATCTCAGTAGCGGATTATTTTAGTGACAATATTACGGTTTGTTTCACTACCGGATGATCTTAGTGACAATATTACGGTTTATTTCAGTGCACGGTTGTTTTAGTGACAATATTGTGGTTTATTGTAGTACCGGATTATTTTAGTGACAATATTACGGGTTTTTTAGTACTGGGTTATTTTAGTGACAATATTGCGGTTTATTTCAGTACCGGAGAAGCCTTATTTACTTTATAACAATCGACATGAGATTCGACTAGTCGGTGTTCATGATCAGCTATCGATATCGTTAGTCGTTGGCCTTCGACGTGCAATTTCGCTAGACTATTACGTGTTCCCTGATAATTCAGGAAGTGCATATCTGTTCTGGGCTGATATTGGGGTGGACAAAATATATCGTGGCACACTCATTAACCATGGTTAGTTTAATATGTTTAGTAAATGTATATTTCTGTATGTATTATGTATGTTGTATATTGTTTAGTTGTTGTAGTTTAGGATATTATTAACCTAGTTTGAACGCACCTCTTTGACATCGGTATAAAACGTTATTCCGTCAAAAGTTGAAGTCGCAACAATTTGACCCGCCCAATATGTTTAATGCAGCCAAAAATTTGTAGAATGCAGGCAATAAAAATCGCTAACTAGTTATGAAAATTTTTGTCTCACTGAAATTTGCAGGAAAAATGGATTGTTGGGTGATTTCATGCTAGGGTATATATTATGTCGCACGTTTTGTATTCCTAGAACTGGGTTAAGACAAACTTGTTATAACATTAGCAAGCAACCAAACCTAGTTCATGTACTGCGAGTTCAGCCGCTTCATTACAATGATTTCATTACCCTCATTATCCAAATATTTGTTTGGAAAGCCGAGAAATGACAGCTTGATGTGGACTCAAAGTGTCAATGCGATTTTCTGCATGGAAACAAATCGACAATCTCACAAAATGAACGTGACGTATGATTATAAACGTTTTCCAAGTAGCCGTTTAATCAGAATTACAGCACTTTTTCCGCAACTGTTCTACTTATTATTCCCAATTGCTTTTGCGACAAGTTAACATTTTTATATAAATTTGCAACTACATAACTGTGCGATGAAGTTTACTGAAACGGGCGAAATATAATTAATCTTTGGTGACTAGAAAAAGGCTGAGGTAGCTGTATGTTAGGCATGCTACACATCTACTGCCAAAGTCAAATTTTTTGGGCAAAAACAAATTATTTTTTACAGATATAAAATTTTTTATATGTGCAAAATTTTATTTATATCTTATTTTTTTCAAAATAAAATTTAATGATCCTTGATTTAGTGAAGTGATAATGACGTGTCCAAACTCTGAAATACACCTAACAAGAATTTTGGTGATAGCGTTCTAGCAGCAGTCACGACTTTTTACAAGATATAGAGGGACTTTGAGATAGGGCCCTGCATATGGTGGGATGATCACCATATCGTCATGTGACGTGTTGCTGAAAATGATATCTATATAGTTGTTAAATAAAAGTACACCACGAAAGTCAAAGCTTTAGTGAGATTGAACATGCATATTCGTGGGAGTTCGTATTGGTACATAGCCGTTATAATCAGGGCTAATACGTTCTATATTTGCATTCCACATAGCGGGTGTCGGACTTTTGTGAAAGAGACATTCCATCTCGTTTAAGCTAAAGCATTCGTTGCATGTAAGTGCACGGTCGTTTCGAAATGCCAGGTATGTAAATGAAACTATGTTATGCAATGTTTGTTACGTTTTTATGAGGCCTGTAAGTTGCAGTCATTCATTTTTGCAGAGACTGTATCGGAACTTTTGCCAACATACATTTTTTCTGATATACAGTCGTGTTTTGCTTGTTTGTTTCAGCAGTGAGCGATATCCGACCGATCATTTCAAGCGGTGTGGCCTCGGTAGAAGGCCTATCAGTCGACTGGATAACGCGTCACGTTTATTGGCTCGATTCCTCACTACGGAACATAGCTGTGTCCGACTTTGACGGCGTACGTAGAACGATCATTGTTTATGGAAACGATCGTTCGCGGACGTGGCGGGCAATCGCTGTTGATCCGCGCGCAGGATATGTGTTCTGGACACATTGGACGTCGACAGCCGAGATACATCGTGCTACGTTGGCTGGGTCGAACCCAGTGCCGATTGTCAATGTGGCAACCAAAGTTCTAACTAGTGCTGACGATACAGCTAATGGCATAACGGTGCCAATTGGAGGATGGCCGAACGGACTGACTGTGGATTACTTTGGGCGAAGGATTTATTGGATCGATGCCAAGTTAGTAAACTGTTTTTTATTTCCCTAATGACATCGGAAAGCCACCATGCCTACTCGCTAAATCTTTCATGCCGGAGACTTAAAAATTAGCAGTATGGATCCAGCAGTTAGCTCAGTGTCGCTGTCACAAAATTGGCCCTAAATTCCTTGTGTTCTCACGTGATGTATAAAGTATAGGGTTTTGAGTTCAAACAATTTTTTACATTTCGAGGTATAACGATGACATATTGAAAAAGTATCGGTCTTTTTATTTGTACAGGATTATATTAAAGCGGTTCGGTTGAACTACCTATGAAATTGGTGAAGCACCACTGATATAAATGATGCACAAACAACGTTTTATGCCCAGTGTGAACTATAACTGTTATGGCAAAAACATTTTTGAACATGGTTGTGGCATGACTTGAGTTGTGGTCAAAATTCAGAAAAATTTCAACGTTACCTTGAGGACCTTTTGATCAACTCTTGTTTAAAGCTATTAAATTAAATTTGGCTGGACAAGTTGATGGTTATGTCATTGATACTAGGTCGGATAGTCAATATAGTTTTGTATGGTCTAACTATGATTTCGGCTTTTGACTCCCCCCGTAACACCCAATTTTATCTTCAAAATGGCCACATTCCGCTGCCATTTTCTGTTTGAGCCATTAAATCAAACTTAGCTAATAAACTGAATGTTTAAGTTAAATATACTTGGTTGGGAAGGTCTAGGATAGTCTACATATGGTTTTGGCACTTCTAGCCTTTTATAAAACCCTAGATAGACATAAGCGGAATAGTGCTATATAAAAGGGTGGAGACTAATAAGTCCATTGCACGACTATAACAACGAAGGAATTCAGCATCAAGAAGAAAATTTTCTGCCTCAAAGGCAATTCTCATAAATTTCTGAAGATCACATTATTCGACGCGATGTCTCAGCGTACAATTCAGAGCGCGTTAACTAATGGTATTTATCTGCTACTTGCCGATTGACGAAGTTATTTCTCTTTCCGCTGCGCCAAATTTGATGGTTTAAAGCTCAAGATTTGTGGCTTCATTTTTGGTAACACTATGATCTTCATAATGTAAATTACCCAAAATAGTAACGTTTCGGTGTCACTTTCTGTTTGAAGTCGTTAATTAATTTTAGCTGTGCAAATGAATGTATAGATGAAGCTACTAGGTTGGGAAGGTCAAATATTATAGGGTAGGTATTTTTTGGATGGTCTGAGTATGATTTTGGCTCTTCTAGACCCCCTTCTCATAATACCCTAATTTACCCTCAGGTTGGCCAAACTTCACTGTCAGCTCGTGTTTGAAGCCTTTATAATAATTTAGCCGAATAAATCGGTGTTTATGTAATCGACGTGACGCTGCTGCATTACTCACTTCCACAAACGTAATGCCCACACGATCCCGGCTATCATAACCTCGAGGGCGGACCTAATGGGTTAAAATTTCGGATTCGGGTCAGACCCAAGAAATTACGGAGTTTAGCAAGCCGCAGGAGCGCTTCACAGGATGTGTTCTGATCCTGCCGGACGGGTTGCGCACGTAGCCTAAGCGGTACTACCTTTGAGGTCCCCAGGGAGGTCGGCTCCGTCACCTGCTCACAGGCCAAAGAGACCATACCGCTATTCCCTATCCACGTTTAACCCGGGAAGTGTGTTTGGAGTAAAATTTTCCTTTCCATTTTCCTGAACGCTTTATAATTTATTTAATTTAGCCAGTGGCCCCCACTAGGGTCCGACAAATCCATAGACGTTTAACGTCGGATTCGCGTGTGATTTCCTATTCTGGGTGTTCAGCGAAAGTTTTAATTCTGAGGCAAATTTTCCTTATTGGTCTCACGAGTCGTACTCACACAATAATACAATTGAATTGGAATCGGCGAGTCTCGCGGAGGTTTGCTTCGTCAATGCGTGTGTCAAACCTGAACATGGGTCGTCGATAGGGGTGACGGATTTCAAACCCCTTTCCTGGTATCTATCGCTACTAGGGTCAGCAAATCGCTTGGATACATTGGGTTGCATTGGGTATTTATTGATAAGACAAAATCACGGACAAGAACATATTGTACGGGCTAATACGATAGGTATAATGTCGCTAGGATGGTACGCTATCAGGAGAATGAGCAGGGTAGCAGACGGGGTACGTTGCGGAGTCATCGCCTTTTTCATAGAACTCTCACAGATGATTCGAATCATAGCGTAAACTACAAAGCCTTTTCTAACGACAGCTGCGCTCACCTTACTCATTAAAAGTGGGCCAGGTCAAAAGCAAACATAGGTGACTAACACGAAGCGTAAAACGGTTAGTTATCGAGAGGCGCCATTCAACTAATTACTCGCTAGGTACTACTATTACTATTAGAGGGTACTCCAACGAAGCAATAAGTTCAGGTAAGCGAAAGGCGGTAAAAAATAGGAGCACAAATGAAGCTAACGGGACGAAGCGTATACAGTGGGATTGCGGGGCGTGATGTTGCTCATCCTAATCATGGCTATAGTACATGATAAGTGAATATTTGCAACTGAGGTAAAGTAGCGATTGGATTAACATGCGACAAAATATAACAACAGAGTAATGGTACATATCGGTGCAACGGTAAGATTTTGAGGTGATCATCGGTACGACTCCTTAATTTTCTCCGGTGCGACAACGGTACTACAGTACTTTTCCTACTCGCATACATACATATAGACGATAACCGTGGGTATCAGATAAGGTTTTCCGCAAATTACAAAGGTACGACTGGTTAATTTTGGTTCCTATAAATTTTTTTCCTATAATTTCCTATAAAACCATCCTTCAAGCACGGTAACAAAGATGTAAAATTCGGTCCTAAATCGATGCTCATTTTTGACCTAAATGACTGCAACAACGGACTTGTTTTGTCCATAATCCGGTTATCGGTTACCGGCCAGAAGGTCTTACCGGTGCAACCTTAGTTATTAGTATCATCCTAATAACGTTCGGCAAGACTTCTGGGAGGGGAATTTTGTTATGGAACAAATTCTCTGATTTCACGTTCCTAACAATAAGTGCATACGGGCGACTGGATGCTCGTTCGATAAAAATTCTCCTATTAAAACTCAGTAATAAACGTATGACCAAGACGACACATGTTTTATTTCGGGTACGCGTTCGCAGAGATCTTGTTTAACCTCGCTCGGTTTAAAAATCGTATTTGCGAACTTGACTTAACTCAGGGAAACTTGTAAAATAATTCCTTACGCGAATGACGCATTGATTTATGCCCTAACTCATTGACCGCGGGAGGTTCAGCATGACTTCGACTGTTTAATCAAATCGTGTGAGCGGCTAATTACGGCTATGGGTCTGCGGGATAAGCTAGGACGGGCAGTGCTATCATGTAAATTAAAGTATGGACAGTGGAGGCTAAATGCTACGTACTGTCGGTCATCGGCGCTTCATTCAGTGTTAGATGCTGTCTATCAAAATTCTAAGCCTACCTAACGTAACGTTCATAACAAGTAACTAAGCTACGCTGCCTCCCTGTCCAGACTTTGTTTCGAATCCGGTCAGTCGACGTCCATCGCTCGTCCGTCCATCCACAAGATCGAACCAAAAAGCCAAAGCCGAGGTCAAACTTTATATGAAGTTTGCCATCACCGTCGAAGTTCTACGTTGTTTACTCAAGAAAACGCCAGCTTAATGTGGCTGTTATGAAGTACCGACACAGTGGCTTATGGACTACTAAAAGCCACTTTTATATAAATTTAACCTCTAATTTGACTGTTGACTTAGAGCGAATAGTATTTAGTATGAAAATTATATAAATATGTATGCTCAATGTTTGGGGATCAGCATCAGCGCAGAAGAGACGCAGCTTAAGTAAATAAACAAGGGCAAAGGCGAAGAAGAGAGGGTCACATTCCCTCGGTGGTAATCAACGTGCTAAACGGGTCTTGGATTCGGACTCAGCGTGTCCATCCGAGTAATATGATATGTAACAAGTACATTTTTGGACGACAAAAAGGGGAAGGTGGGCTCTCGGGCGAGCCCATCGTAAATTTTGTAAAGAATTAGGTGTTTTAAATTGCTCCCGCGGGTTAGGGGTACAGTTCTCTAGGGTGTTGGGTATATATCCATGTTAATTTTGACAAGGGGAATCCAACGAGGGGGTACACGCCTGTCGGGGCGTTATTTCTGCGATTGCCACGGGAAAGGGTACATAAACGTGGGCACAGCGGGTCCTGTCCGGGCTCAAAAGAAAGCGTCGGCTCTAAGGACTACAACGATGTCCTCTATACACATTTGTGTTAACTATTCGTGGAGTTACTTGATTGAATGTGCTTTATTTGCTCTACATATCTGTTTATTTCCTCATAAGTCCGTAAAGCCCGGTCAGATTTCCACGAAACCGGTCTCATTAAATTTCCTACCAAAAATGTTGAGGGCTAAATTCTCGAATTCTCAACGGTTTCGGAGTCATGGGCCGGAGCCGCCACTTTTGATTCCAAATATTCATAAATTTTCTTTTACTTTTATCAGCTAACTTAGCCAGCGAAAATGAACGCTGGTAGCTGATATTTTATTTGTCGCTACACTTTACCAGTGTACCTTTCACTATTGAACATGGTAGAGCGATATTTCACTTTTTTATTAATTTTATCAGGAGATTTGCTTATTTGCTGTTCGCTATAGGGCGAACAGCCATATTTTTGTGGTCCTCACTCGTGAGGACGGTCGTGAAGGGTATCCGTCATGACCACTCTTTTCTGTGAAAATTCATGATGGATTTCGTGTCCTACCGTATGGGGTAGGACTATTCCAGGGAATAAAATTCCCGGGAAATTTACCGGAACCGGAACCAGCAACTGGAACCGCCCATTTAAACCGGATCCGGAACCGGAACCGGAACCTGGTCTTCGAAATTTATATATAGTAAAACAGATAATAGAAGAAATGAAGGTATAGTGGATTTAAAATGCATTAAAAATAACTTTACATTAAACTTAATGTATTGTGATGGTATTATTGCCTTTCTGAAAGTTTAAAGAGACTGAGGAAGCTAATAATGTTTATTTATCGATCAAATATCTCGGTTTTTGGACATTCAGAGCAAAAATGTCTTCCATACACCATTGCGTATACTGCGTCAAATCAAATGTGCTTACAAAGCTTGGAGCGTAGAATACACACTTTCGGCTCTGTCTCCAGTCGCCTCCCTTTACTGCACATACGTTTGTTGCATGTGTAGTAAACCCGTAAAAAAATTAAAATTAAAATCTGCGGAAAATTAAAATTATTGGTATATATGATTCTAAGAGAATTTAATAGATAGAAGGTAATTTTATGATCAGTGGTCAGAGACGCTGTTTAGTCTAGCGTTGGACAAACAGTGCCCGTCAGTTAGATGATAATGATGATAACTTTCTAATCAGAATGCTATAAATGAGACACACTGTGATGCTGCTCGCACAGTTTCAATAAATACAGTTCATAGCCAAGAAAACAGTTTCTAGATGCGTTGCAGATAACGTTAGTTTACTTTAATTTAGACTGATTTACCAAGTTTACAAGTGCCCTGGCGGGTGCCTGACGCAATTTATGTTAGCCAAGCATACCCTAAGTACTTCTGCGTAAGCCATACTCTGTTACCGAGTTGGACCGGTTTAATTCAAACGTATCCCACAGAGTTCTGGATGTGTAAAATAGCTGCTACAAGCATCGACCTGGCTTTGATTTAACAAACTCCTGCAGGTTATTATGAAAAATTCCTGCTCAAATTATGTGCCCTACTTACGTTTCACACGGCAAATTGGTTAGTTAATCTTTTCTTTTGCTTGGTTGTATTGGAGCTTTATCATTGTGTAATATATATTACATGTTTGGATTACAGGATGAAGCAAAAAACGTGAAAATTTCAAACAAAATTTTTAAACCGGAATTCCGGTTCCGGTATGGTTTTCGCCCTTTGCCGGAACCGGAACCGGAGCACGATTTTCGCCGGAACCGGAATTCCGGTTACTCCCTGGACTATTCCTATAAAACATCGGGGCAGGCGGGGAATCGTACCGTGTTATATTTCCACGAGTCGGGTACGGCAAGGGCTCGCCATACTCTAGTTTTCTACCTATTAATATACTAGTTTAGGCGCTTAAAAATAGCTAACCTTCACTAAAAGTCGGCCTAAACGAAGCTAGTTACTCGCAGCTATTCACACCTCCAAACTCATGAATCACAAGGGTACAATAAAATATAACCGTAATCCTGAAAATATCAATGAAATACACAATAAGATTACATCCAAATATAGGCCTTTATGGCCATGATCAACGAAATAGAACGATATGGGTATGGTACTACAATTATTGATAAACCTTTATAATTATACGTCCACAATCAAGGGTACAATGCGAATATACGACGGTAATCAGGCTGCCAAATCGTATACATCCACATATAAACACATATGAATACCAACAACGATTCCAAAGGTACACTGATATATATACATATACCATTCGCTATGATCATGATTATACAAACCAAGTACGTAATATGTGCCTTTATGGCAACCAAAATGGACAACAAGAGCAATGGTAATAGTAAGATATATACATATAATTCAACTACACCAGTAAAGCCTTTATGGCCAACTACAATATGGTTACAACAGCTGTACTAATATACAGGTTACATATACCAATAGGTGCCTTTATGGCACTACAATAGTACGGATACTTCAACGATTATCCATCCCTGAAATGTTAATAACGATACTCATTCTGATTACAATACTGTCGGCGGTGCAGGCCGAAATATGCCGAAAATCTTTATTCCTAGCGAGGTTAACGAGCGTAACGATTCATTATTTGTGGCACGTATATATTGTCTATAGGGTGACAACAGGGTCTTGCGGTCGGTTCGTATGTGGGGAAATCAACTTAAGTTTTCATGTGCGCGAAAAGATCATAAATCGGTTCCGATCCTATATATATATAAAAGTACATTGATGCGGGGTATTGGTTTCGTATCCTTTCTGAGTCATTCCTGTTAGGTATTCTAAGTCGGGGACATTCGTAACTAAATCCGTAAATGTTTGCCGTTACCCTGTGGCCAGGATTAATGGGTGTTCTATTAAATGTTGGCCATTAGACTGTGGCTAGGATTAATGGGCGATTTATTAAATGTTGGCCATTAGACTGTGGCCAGGATTAATCTACTTCGTAACCATATTCGTAAATGTTGGCCATTAGGGTGTGGCCAGGATTAATCTATCACGTAACGATCGAGCATGGATCTGTTACATTTAGATGACACATACTAGGTCAAGTATATTATTATTTTTAGTGGCAACGCTTACAATACAATTTTCAATTTTGCCTGTTGCTAGCATCTCTTATACATTTACGACCACCCTTATATCGATCAAAACAAGATACCTAATATGATACCCGCCCAGAACATGATACCTACTTTCTTCTTCATACAGACAATTTTGACTAAAATTTAGTCGTTACATTTATACTTTCACCGTTTAATTATAATTTGTTGTTGAATTCGTTTAATTTTTTCTTCATTGGGGTTTCGATTAATGATTAATCGCCTAAACCGGAATTGTGCATTTTTACATTTAGGTGTTGCTTTTTTGAAACTTTGTGCAGATGCACCCTATTTTGCGCAAAAACAAGCCTTCACTCGAGAGTCATTGATGTTGCACTAGCGTCTCACTTACTTTCCATCGTTTTATTCCAGATCTCATGCCATTTATACGTCAACTTACGATGGCGACGATGTACGCTTGGTAACACAACTCGACAAACTGTTATCTCATCCATTTTCTATCTCAGTTCTCGACAGTAATGTATATTGGACAGATTGGCGCGTAAATTCTGTTATGAGGGTGAGTATGACTGTAGTGTCGGCAGTAAAGTTGTTGACGATATTAATTAAAAGTGATTTTTGATGAAACATGCTATGTCGATGACGGTAGATAATACGTCGTCCACTTTGAAGCGTGCATAATATGTTTTATTTTTGATTATTTTCATGTTATCAAGGTCCAACCTATACTGCAATCTTAGGGAATGGTAGAGTATCCATTTTATTGCTGTTAAATTGCCTGTCGAAAATTTTTATTTATTTGATTGCTGAACCATTTGCAGGCGCCATATTAATGTTTTTTTTATATTTTGTATATTGTTGAAACATCAGGGCACAGAGACGACTATTTTAGAGTTGCGATGTCACACTTACTCAAATTTGACTTCTGAACGTAGTTATTTTTTAGATTGGAAATGTGCTAACTTGGAGTGCTCTTTTATGACAACACTAAACAGTGTTACTGCGACTTTCCCTCTAAAAATTTCTCCACCGCTTGAGCCCCGCGGGCCGCCGATGTCTTTGTCTGAAACGTTTTTATTCTGTGACTACTTATAGGGGTCATATCAAATTTAATAATCCTCTCATTGAGAACTACAACTTTGCTTATAAATTTTCTTTATAAGAGTAGTCGTATTCAAGTTATAAGTCGATAGTGTTAGCAGTTATATATTTGTGTGATTTATTAAGCATAGATACCTTTGAGCGTAGGTGTAGAGTTTCTAAGCCTATTATTGAATTATAATTGACAAAACAGTGAAAATTACAAAATTTTGACACAGTGTCTTATTTTTGGAAATGAAGGATGTGTTTATAGGGTCATTTAACCCGCTAAACACGTTGGTTTTAACTTATAATCAACTGGTCTCTTCGCAGAGGGGGAAGATTTTCGAGCTCCCCAGGCTTTCGGCACCCACCCCAGGTCATGCCCCCAAGTAAATTTTGGCTTCACCAGGTCAACCTCCCAAGCAACGTTGGGTATTTTCAGGGCACTCCAAAAATGATCGTAGTAACAATAACAAGATCTGGTTGTAACAAAACTCAGTATTACCGCTTATATTTCGACGTTATGTGACAAAACCTTAAGTAAAATGAAATGCGGCCTGTAGAAATACGCATTTTTAGTTTTTTAGTACTTAAATAATAAATATGTAACACAAACAACGATAAAAAAGATCTAAATGCATGAAAAAATGCAATTGTAAATCCCTGCTTGACCAAGGTAAGATGGGGAGATTCCTTCAGATATTTCTAGTTTCCCTAGGGAGGAGTTGGGGCCCCCAGCTCAAAATCCTCAGGTAAAATTTTGGTCCCGTGGATAGGACAGTTCAATATTATGTGTTCAACTTATATTGGGTACGTTGCTTGCTAGAACTGTAAGACACGGTATAAGCCAGAAGTGCTATCTATATATTATTAATAACTTAGCGATAAAAGTTGTACAATTTATTATTTTTCGTGTTGTTGTGCGCCGAGAACTGGGTCTGGTATATAGGGTTTCGGAGCTGCTGAATGCGATGAAACCAAATGCATTTGCTTGGTATTAATCTAGTACTTCAAAGCCTGCAACGTGAAAACATAAATTTACAGAATTACAATTTCTGTTGACTATTTAGTATTCTTATAACTTATAATTATGGAAAGTTTACGCCACCAATTAACAACCCTACCACCATGGTATTTACTTAAGGCTACTCTTAATATCGTGTAGTAAATTATTCCAGGCAAATAAATGGAACGGCTCTGATATTCATGCTGTACACGGAACTAGCTTGCAGCCGTTTGATATAAAAATTTTACATTCCTCTCGACAACCGCAAGGTATGTTTTGATTTCCTATTGCTTTTAAGCTCAGTTTTTTGACAGCATTTTTGGAGCAATTTATCGGCACTGGAAAGTTGTTTAGTTTCGCTTCTTGCTTTTCATAATTTATTTCACATCTGGCTTCCTGTAATTTTCCGGTGCCCCATCACAAAACACGTGTGCCTCCCAGTTCGCGTTCGGTGGCTAAATCTTAACGATAATGATAATTTAAGGTTGTTAATTTCGACGAACATGATAATTTAAGGTTGTTGCTTAAAACTAATTTCGCCTATAATAGCCGGTATGTTAAGAAAATGGACCAACGCTGCAGTTGGGATAGCGTAGGATATTTTACCGGAAGATCGGAGTTCGACCCTGAATCATCCGTATATTCTTACATCCCGCTTGGGTCGGAAAATTGAGTGGTATATGTGGTACATTGCGGTACGCTACTCTCGACAAGTCTGGAAGTTGCGCGGATCGAAAAGTTAGGGACACGGATATCAGCACCGCTCTGCTGTGTTGAAACAAATGCGGCGGCATTACCGCGGCTAAGAGTTGTAAGCATGGAAGTGTACAATGTCGATTGGCTTAGGCGAGGTACATGGTTCAGGCGGGGGGGGGTTTCCAAATGTCGAAATTGCCCATAATTTGCAAAATAATTTCTGTTCATAATTCCTAATATTTGCTGAAATTTGTGCAGCTAAAATTTTAGGCGCGCATTAGGCTCGGAGCGGCACTCCAGGGGAATGAATAATTATGGTATTGGAGAAAAATAAGGCTTAGGGGCTCCATACGCCGTATTCACATTGCGTCCAACCCTTGCACATGTATTGCATATGGGGTGTTCGCATTGCATCCGATCTGATAGATCATGCACAAATTTATCAACTCCGAGTGGTATGGTGTAGGCTGAAAAAATGCATATACGTCTACACGTTTATGTTAGGTGTAGATTTTCGTCTTATCTGATCGGATCGGTTGCAATATTAATAAGGTCTATGTTAGGAAGGATACCCACCCTACCACCCGTATGTTTTAAACGCTGGAAACAGTTATTTTATTAATCAACACATCTAGTTGTTTACAGGATTATTTTGTTTGAAAGAGCATATTACTTATTTTTTACAGTTCGACTTGATGTTTTGGTTGTTTTAGTGCCGTCAAATCCGTGTTCTCGCCGTTCATTGCGAATGAATGAAATGTGTTTGCTGGACGGTCCCGGGTTATATAAAATTCGTTGTAGCTTTCTGATGCGCTACGACGAAATCACAAAATCGTGCATTGGTATGTTGGAAATAAACTTTTGGCACAATAAACTGGGCTCTCCAAATTTGGGGGTCCTGGCATTTTTCGGTTCCCGCTGGTTCAGAACAGATGCCCCCGGTTGATGCCCCCTGGCAAAATTTTGGGCTCCCCCGGTTCACCGCCTCTTCGAAAATTTTTTGTTTCCAAGTTTGATCCAAAGTACATAAAATTTGATCAAAATTTGTACTAAAATTCCGTTGTGAAGCCAAAAATTTCGCAAGTTTTGTCGAAATTTGCTTCAAAGTCGCTTTTTCTCTTCACCAAAGCCATTTTTGACACGTTTTTTAACCGTTTTTCTCTTGAAAAAATGCCCCCTGGCAAAATCGGGCGCCACCCGGTTCGGAACCAGCGGGGCTTTTTCATCCAAATCATTTCAAAATCTTCAGCGAATGGAGAGCCCACGTAAGTGACATATCGTAATATATATTTTCAAAGCATTGTCGTTGGCTTGATGTCGTGCGTGACAGTATCACAGCTTTATGTTAGTCGATATCCAGTATAAATTTATATAGTACGCAAAATATAACGATTGCTGAATTATACCGCGACATGTTTTTCACCACGCCCAAGTTTGAACATCCAACAAGGGAACAAAATCCTGGCGCAGCCCCAAAGAATTCCATTTTCGACAATCTATATGTATATATAGATTTTTCTGAACGTTCAGTACAATCTTATTGTTATTACATGTTTGTGCTATATGCACGATTTTTGCAGGTACAATAGGATATTGCTACATTTATTAATAGGTATCTAAGCAATAGTTAGAATTAATTATACCGCGACATGTTTTTCACCACCCCCAAGTTTGAACATCCAACAAGGGAACAAAATCCTGGCGCAGCCCCAACGAATTCCATTTTCGAAAATCTATATGCATATATAGATTTTTCTGAACGTTCAGTACAATCTTATTGTTATTACATGTTTGTGCTATATGCACGATTTTTGCAGGTACAACGGGATATTGCTACATTTATTAATAGGTGTCTAAGCAATAGATAGAATTAATTATACCGCGACATGTTTTTCACCACCCCCAAGTTTGAACATCCAACAAGGGAACAAAATCCTGGCGCAGCCCCAACGAATTCCATTTTCGAAAATCTATATGCATATATAGATTTTTCTGAACGTTCAGTACAATCTTATTGTTATTACATGTTTGTGCTATATGCACGATTTTTGCAGGTACAATAGTATATTGCTACATTTATTAATAGGTGTCTATGCAATAGTTAGAATTAATTGTATCACTAATCGAGAACACTGATGCAAACTTAGTGCAATCAAGAAAGTGACGCTACAGATTTTGTAGCAATATGCATTATGATTGCCACAAATTCTGTAGGTATAAACGTGACAATATGTGTTACAATGTGAAGTGAGTGCACACATTTATCTGTGAAGTCTGCATTATATTGTAACACGTTTATTTTATGCTTTTTCATAGGTGTTCAAGGGGTTAGAGTGAATAAAACCGATGTCCAGAATATAGTTTGTTTCCGTAGTTTTGTAATATATTGTGTAGAGGGCCCTAATAATAGTTTGTATATAGGTTTTTTGATACGCTGAATATGATGATTTGGTATCTAGAGTCTAGCATTAACAATTAATGCCTTTTCTGAAGTTTTCAAGGGGTGTAGGGTCAAGTGAGGCCAATTACCAGAATATAGTCTGTCGTTTGTATCTTGTTTGTATATTGCGTATATGGTACCAAGAATGTTCTATGTATAGGTTCTAGGTATCTAGAGACCAGCAAGAATACATCGTTCGTTTTATATACTCGATCGCGACTCGCCGGCAATGCGGTTGTCATTTCTTGCGAGTACTGTAGTTTTATATTAAAGAATTTACTCGAAAATATTTAATTTACGGGTCAAATTTCGTTTTATACCGACCTCTGATCAAAAGGAAAGTCACCTATGAACACTGAACTAAAAGGACAACTGGATTTATTGACTTAAGGAGACATGATATAAATTATGTAGCAAAGTTTTAATAAAATTGGTATGCTTCAGTTATTTAGTCAGTATAATAAATCTGCTGTTTATTGACGTGAAGCAATACTTACATATTTGCGTATACAGCTGGATGCGGGAATGAAAACAAACGCAAAGAAAGGTCAACATCGGGGAATTGGATAAGGTAAAAAGGCGAGAACCCACCGAGCCCAGAAGGAAATCCAGGTGCTGGCCAACAGGGCGGTGATATCCAATACCATGGCAGAAGACGAGAAAAGGGAACGTGGGTTCGCGAGCGAGCCCACTGGAGAGTGTCGTAGGAAAAGGATTGGTTTTGGAGGACCGGAAGGGATCGAGGTGTACCGGCTCGGATACTTGCGATATATTTAAGGACTCGACTTGCTAAGGAGAACTTAATTATGGGTGGCATACCCGTGGGCAAATTTTATCTGAAATTTCGTTGGATTATGCGCCCAATGCGATCACAGTGGTTATGCCGAAGTATCAAACAAAACATCGGGGCGGTACGCTAAACCCTAGCTGTACATAGCGTAAAATCTTATTCACCAATAGAATGGAGGCTTCTCGAAGAGAACCTACAAACCCCTGTAGTTGTCTACAGCAGAGCTTAGAGTTTTCTGAGAACTGAACCCACAATATATAGTTTTTATCGCCGAGATGTCTGAAAAATTGCATTTGGCACAGGGTTGTCTGTGGTTAAAAATTCATGCGTGAATTTGTGTTCGCGCGATGTGAGAGGAATCGTTTGGTACCAAATTTGACCACAAAACGAGAAAAAAAATTGTAGGATCTGGTGGACCTCCTAAATAAAACTGTTTATTGTCTTTCCGTGTTTTTGATATTTTTTCCACTGCGACATGGGGCAATGCTGGTAATTAGGCGGAGCGAAGCGAAGTTTTTTGTTTTCGTCAGAGGGGGAAAATTCGGCACCGTCCGTCTGTCTGTCTGTCCGTCCGTTCGTCCGTATGTTGAACTCCTCCATAACTACTTGGCCGATTTTAAAAAAACTTGTTAGAATGGCCTAATTTCGTACAAGTGCAAGACATATAGATTTTGTAAAAATTTGTTTTAGTTAATTAGTAATTACCTAATTACTTAAGCGTGTTAGCCTATTTTTAGCAATTTCAAACAAAAATTGCACATTTTTCAATAAATAATTAGTGTAAAGCTACTATTTTGGTGCATATACTACATATCGCTGTGGTGTTTGTGAATCTGGCGCTTATTTACTATTCGTTAAAAAATACTAATTACTTTGTTATTTAGCTAATTACTAATTATTGTTAATTAGCTATTTTTTGAAAATTTTCAAAGTTCTCAAAAATTAAAAATAAATTCACCCGTGAGTTTTCTATGATTCGCTGATCACGAATATGACATTTCTGAACTTATAAAACCTGGCTGTATATGCTAATTAGTTGGTTAATTAACTAGTTAATTAGGTAATTTTATGCAAATATTAAAATCACTTTAAAATAATTGCTAATTTGCAGCGCTCGGGGTTTTCGATGTCGCTGATTATGAATATGTGGCTTTTAAAGCTTTATGATTTTATCATGGGTGCTAATTAGCTAATTAATTAGCTGTTTAGTTGATGTCACTAATTAGCTAATTTTTTAGCTAGCGAGCTTTTTATGGTGGATTTGACATCAATTGTCTAAAACGTGATTACTTATTATAAATTGATTAAATAGTTAGTTGAAACACATGTACACACAAATAAGATACCAAATGCTTTGCCTGTTGCTCCGCTCACTTTTTTGTAATTTATTACATTTACTAGTAGATACGTATGTTATGTGATGTTGTACAGATCACGATGTGGTAAAACGAAGAGGGTTTTCGATATCTCCGCTGGTGCAATGGCTTTAGGGACGGTTTAAAAAACGTATTTTTTGACGTGAAAACCATAAAAAGAAATCAAAAATTTCGGCTCTGTTATTCAGTTTTTTAATTTCCTTAGTAGCTTTAGTAGTCATTTCTGTAATCTTTTTTTATCATCATGCTATGTGGTTTGCAGTTTTTTAACAAAAACTGTGGTAAAGTAGCGAAAATACATTAATTCTATGTTTTAGTTCGCGTGTTAGCCATTATTTGAAAAATATATTTATTATGACAGCTTTTTTGGTTAGTTGTTGTAGTTGTCATAAGGTGGTACCAAAACGAGAAAAGTAGCGGTAGTTTTTTTGTCAATTTGTCAATTTTACAGGTTTTTTAGGTTTCTCGGATGGCGTCTTAGTATTTTGGAAAAATGATATTGTCTATTTTACGCAGCGATATTGGTTTTTTAATTAAGCCTGTACTCTAAACTAATATTTAGAGCGTAAGATTCCAGTTTTAAGTATTTTTTGAGTAATTTTGGCGTAAGATATTTTTGTTTGATGGCGTAATTTTCTTCTGCGAGCAAAATTGAAAAATCAAATTCAATACGGTTTTTTGCCGTGTTTCAAAGACTAAGTTGTTATGTTTTACGGGGACGGCTTTTATATTGATGCAGCTTTTGTGAGTACATTGCGCCAAGAATAAATTGATTGATTTTTTGCAGTTTTGAGCGGGATCCGAAAAACTATTTTGGTGGTTTGAGGCCAAATTTTTGTATCCTCTGTTGGTTAGAATGGTGCAGATAGGTAAAACAGGTTATGTTAAGACGTGCCGATGATTTTGCTTGTTGATATAGTTATCATAGATTGTCAAAATTATAACTTTTATATGGACAATTTTACGATAAGCCATTCACATTAATGACCATAATTTTTTTCCGAAAAAAATTAAAAAATCTAATTCAATGTTTTGCAATGTCATGTTTTGGCAGATTGTATTAAACGTTTTAATTGTGCATGTTGTTGCTAAAATTACTTCTGGACTAGGCTAGGAAATTCAGACCCCTGTTGTTTCCCTTTTGCTAAATTGATAGATTTTTGAGATGAGATAAACATTTCTAATAAAGCATTCAGTCGCTAAAATAACCCTGGACTAGGCCGAAGAAAAAATTGGGTTAACTTCCTCAATCACTGGTCAAGTCTCAGTTATTCCTTAAAAAACCGCTGATTCGCATCAGTTCCGGACGAAACCGATCTCAATCGATAGCCCGAAGAATTTTATACCTGAAACACATTAAAGTTCTCAACCGTTGTTGAGTTATGATCCGGAGCGGCGAAGACTCTTAATTCTGAAAACTCGGATTAACTTTTTAAAACTCTTATCAGTTTTATATTTTCCCGTTTCACAATCACTGGTCGAGTCTCAGTTATTCCTTAAAAAACCGCTGATTCGCATCAGTTCCGGACGAAACCGATCTCAATCGATAGCCCGAAGAATTTTATACCTGAAACACATTAAAGTTCTCAACCGTTGTTGAGTTATGATCCGGAGCGGCGAAGACTCTTAATTCTGAAAACTCGGATTAACTTTTTAAAACTCTTATCAGTTTTATATTTTCCCGTCCCCACTTGACTTGATTATATAT
>JASANE010022966.1:0-66523 GCA_030248225.1 Trileptium ribeirensis
ATTCGCAGGCTTCGGAAAAGCCATTTTCTATTTGAGAGGCAGGTTGTTCGGATATATTGGTTTTTTAATGATTTTACATTTTACACAATTTGTGTAAATTTTAATATATATGCTAAATTTAATGGTTGCACTTGTGTAAAGGTTTTAAGGCATTTAAAGGATTCAGGGAATCTTCTCCACCTTATAACACATTAAATTAGGATCTTGGCCACATACCAAGTGTATGAATTCGGAGAAATGAGGAACTGTAACGTTAACATACAGTGGAAAACTCATTAAAAATATATTCTTGTTACAAAACCAAAAAATATTTATTAATCTGCTGTTCAATAAGGCATATATGCAGTAAAACTGATAAATATCTAATACGCACCCTAAGAGGGTTAACTTTGCCTCAGAATTGCTTACGAATGGTGAACAACGTATGTATGTAATCTATCTACATATAAGAATCTTAACCAAAGCACATTAGCACAGAAAACATAAACAGAATTTGCTACAGACCGCATGACACTCATTCCTTTCGCATCACTCGCCTCGTCTTACCCTTTCATATAACTACCTTTGCGCGAAGCGATACGTTTAAACACAGTGAATATTTGAAATCAGCACCCACGAAAATTCATATGAACTTATTTTGCGCCACAAATCTATTAATATTCATTTGAAGTGGTAATGTCACAGATGACTATATATGGCGACGGGCCCAACTTTGGCCTCAAATATCAATTGTCATGCCAGGGGCCCTACATCAAATCTGACATTTTCCAGGTAGCCCCAGTCACCAAACTTCCTTCGAATCGCTTGAGTCGTTACATAGCTACACCTCGACAAAGTTTGACCAAAATTTTGGAAATTTGGCCATTTGCTAAAGTCCCCTATGCCCCTTAGGGACCCGACCAAAATGATTTATGTACCCATAAATAAAGCTTCTTAGGCACATATTTTAATATCGAAATGATTTAAATCGGATCAAGCAATGCCGAGTTATGAGCGAAAATGCCCCACAAAATGACCCATTTAAGTCATGTACCCCTAGGTACCCCCATTTGACCACCTGTGATGGGATCTGGGTGTGTCAAATCGGAATAAAACCTTAAAAAGGCACATCCACAGTATTGTAGCTTTCATATGAGCCCTCACATATCCATATCGGTTTACGTTGAGATAACGAAGTTCTGTTTACAGAGAAAAAATAAACGGACTCCCATCTTTTTCACCACAGTGCGGTCTAGTGAGAAGTCTTCGATTTCGAAGCTAGCGCTTCTCCATCTCCGAATTCAACTAAAAATGTAAAATTCAATATTTTACAATAACGTATTTTGTTTGTGTGTCAGGTTCGAACAATCATAAGCGTCCGATGCTCTACAAACATTTCAATTGCGCGTTTTAGACATATAAGCTTGTTAAACAATGATTAATTTTGACCAGATGTTACCGTAAACAGAAAGGAAACGAACCTGATTCAGGTACCCGTTGTTGAATAGAGATGCCTCGTCCAGCGTACCACTGACCAAGCTATTTTTACTGGCGCAGTCCATGTACTTAAAACGTCGCGAAACAGATACACATTAGTCAACCACTATACCATTAACTCCTTACTACTAACTGGTGTCACTCAATATTGTGACGTTTAGTAAGATTTGGTATATCATGTGAAATTGCATATTTTTACTAGCGGTTCGGAAGCAATGGTGAAACGAAGCGAGCGCGGATCACATTATTTTATGCTTGTCGTTTTGTTCAATTATCTGCAATAGGCTTTGTGTATGATATATGCTAGTAAATCGCTAAGTGGGGAGCAACGGAGCGAGTGTATTATATTCCGGTATTACTTCAATGAAACCACAACGGTCATTTTAGTCATATACCAAAACCGAAGAAATCTATTTATTCAAATGACTAATAAGACAAAAACTTAGTATTTGTAAATCAAAAATTTTAAGACCAATTATAATTTGAAGAAATAATTTTTATATATTAGGGCACCTAAGACTTGTCTTATTTGATACATACCACGCAAATACAACTGTTTTTATGTATTTATCAACCAGGAAAACCTAAAGACACGAATACATCTATATTGTAAAAGTGAAGCAATTTGACTATTTTCGGTGGCAAAATTTACAATATTTTGCTTCCACACCGTCCAGCACATTAAATAATACAGTACATAACAAAGTAAATATGTTAAAACAATGCATGCAACATGTTTAACGGGTCAAATAATCCTGTAATCCCATACTTCACGATTCCCCCAGAGCTCTCCGTAGAAATTGCATTTACTTTGCTCATTTTGTTTCAATCAGGCCAGTTTATCGCCAAAATTTTGGATTTTGATTCTGTCTGACACAACTCATTTCTCTTGGAGTCTCAGTTACACTTTATAGTGGCGTGTTCACAATCTACGAAGATCAGCTAGAAGCAGAAAGCCTGGATTTCCCCTGTGGCGCGGGCCTACTACCCTCCACCCCCGCCCCGATTCACTCGTAGACCCTTTTACTCTGGGAGGCCGAGCGCCGAGTCCCGGCGACACGTCCTGAGCTAACAGACCATACATTCCGAAGCAGCGCTTCTGGGGGTGCCCCACCTGGAGTTAACCCTACCCCCGCTCGTAGTGTTCCGCATCCCTCGAGCCGAGACGTGCGCGAAAATTTTAGCGAAAATGGTTCGTCGTTACGCAAGTTCGTCAATATTTATTCAGCCAAGGCATCCGCCCGGAGATGCCCCCAGCCCGGCTACCTCTCACTTTAGACCTCGAAACGTCAGCATATGCCACAGGCCTTGGGCATGTACGGCCCGGGACTTTCAAAATAACAATACCACCATAAATGCACTTCCGTAAATAAACCTGAATTTTACTAAGAATTCATTAAGCCTTAAAGTTCTGGTTAATCGAATAATTTAATGACAGAGCCGCTCAATGCCGTGGGCTTGGTTAATACAACCGTAGTAAAAATTCAGTTCCATAAACTTGAATTTTATTAAGAATTCATTAAGCCTTCAATTTAGAAGCACACATTTCCACATTAGCAATGTAAGACTAACATGTATTTGATCGAAATTAAAAATTATACAGTAGTTGTATAAATTGATGCATATTGTAGTGGGTTATGGAATCACAAATTAGCTTATTTTAAAATTGGTAAACTATGTTTACTGAAACTTGTTACACATTTATCTGACTGCTCCCCCTTCTCCCCCGTGCGAGTTAGCCTGTCCCGTGTTAGAAAGGCACCTGACCCTAATTAGAACCGAAAAAGGTACGATAATGCGCGCCCGCTTCCCGGACGATTGCAGTGCGCCCCTCCCACAGAAGATAAGGTGTTTAACACATAAAAATGAAACTTATTGCAATACAATTACAAATACTAAATTGCAAAAAAATAATGCTTGAAACCCAAACGTTTCGTTAAAGCATGCGAGATATAAGCCACATGCTCTTTCAGCGCTGTCGTAACATAAAATTTAAAACGGGCGAATCGTAGCGGCGCAGTTTTTTTAAACAGCGTAATTCAGGAAAATTGTTACAAATTGATCACTGGATTGATTCCTTTTCTCGAAATATTTTTCACCGAGTAACGGAACCTAATTGTGCCCCTAATTTTGTGCTTATACTGCTCCAAAGATTTTTAGCCGAAATTCTCAAATAACTGACACGAACTGAGGACTTTCTGATTTCCGCCATTTGGAGTAACCCAACATTTTTGGCTATATCACTTGCCAGTGACATCCCAATCGAAAAAATGGAGACAACTGATATAAATTATTTCGTCGTCTGCAAGGATTTTACTGTCTTATGCAATGTTATATGACAGCTATAACTTTCTAGTTAAGGTCAAAAATTTAAAGAAACCCAAAATGTACAATTTCAAAAATTTAAGTAGCTTTCTTGTTAGGTCCGTTTAACACTGCATATGAACGATGAGCTACGGCCATTAATCAAATGATATAATTTATATGTAACCCGAGACACCATTAGTCAATATTAACAGGCTTTGAAGATAGATAGAGACAACAACGACATAAGTTTTACGAATACAACATATGCGTAATGCAATCATACAATAATTTCGTAATGTACAATCTTATAAAAATGTTGAAAGCTTGGTCACAATATGGCGAGAAGTGTAATCTGAAATTTACCATGTAATTCAATCCTACAGCGTTAAAATCGTCGATTGTTCCTGTACCGCTATAGCAAATGAAAAATGTTCCTTAGGCAAGTGTTCCTTTGTGTTTTGAATTTTCTCAAATCATCTCATCACAAAAGAAAATTTTCAAAATACAATTTTGTTTAACACTACCTTCTTCTGTGTAAGCGGACCAAACCTAATACTATGAAAAAGCAAGGTTAAGTATGTCAAATTAGGGAACGCTGCTGCGACCCTGCTATACCTAAAGTCCGGCAATCATTTCATCATGATATGATAACAATTGAATATGATAATCAAATACATCGGACCGATAGTTTGAAGTGATTAATTAATAAATATGCTTCAATAAATGACGCAAAATGACGTTGCAATTCCTATTAGCACGAGCTATATATATTAGGGGAACAAGTTGCATACCTGCTTTTAAAATTTGTATTTTTTGTTGATAACTATTCCAGGTAAAAAAGAAATATTTCATGAGCTTTCTCCAGGTTTTCAGATCAGTTAATGATTATTTCTTAAGCGTTCGAAATAATACAAATTGCGATATATCCAAATTTATGTCAGGTATTATAACCATTTATTGTAATTGAGACAGAGTGAATGAAGCTAGCAGACGGTTTTCAGATGGGGTTTTAAATAGTATTATATGCCTGTCACGCACCTCATCAGCGAATTGATGGATTACAGCAGGTTATGCATATCGTGTAATAATTGTATTGCTGCAAACCTGGCACCGACTAAACTTTACAATTTGACAGTATATAAATGAACCTCGATATCTTACGTTAAAACGGACCATCCAATGCTCTGATAGAGAGCCGTATTACTTTAATGCTCGCCAGAGCATCTATCCGTTTATGATCGCTATACAAGTCTTAAATGTAAAATTTATAAAATTTTCGCAATGGCAATTGCTTGTGGACTATTTCTTGCTCGCGTTTCTTTGCTGGTTTTAAGTCTACGGTAACTATGTCGTTACTCGCATTGGAAAATCCAACAAGTTAAAACGCTAAATGTTGCATCAATTGTTCAAATGTTTCATTTTAGTTTAATTGATAAAATGACTACGTACCTTTTCATAGTTACAACATTAACTAGATTAATGAGTCCAAATACCACAATCAAGGGGCGCAAAATGTAGCTAAAATCTTTTGATAAAGAGTTGTGGTGGGTAATTTGGAGAATTTACGTATTCTGGGAAATTGAGCGACGAAATAAAGCGTTCAATTGCTTTAAGCACAATTCTGTATTTGAATGTAGCAATTATACAATGTTAATCTAATGATTACGGAATGGTTAATGTATGAGTATATATAAGAACCTTAGTATTCAGCAATTCTATACGACTTTACATGTTAATAGAGTAGAAAGCCTCTTTCTGTTTCCATTTCTGTGAAAAATAATAGTATTTATTGCCCAAAAACCATTTTAAACGCTATTATGTATTGCTAAAACTAGATTATTCTGAAAACGGATTTTTGATCGTTGATGTTAGCTTACTGTAGGATTTATGTCGGCCATTTTGGCAATGGTATATTTGCGTTTAAAATTTTTGTAAATTATTACACATGTATTATAATAATTCGAGCAAAACTTCCGATGCAGCATTGTAATAAGACAATTAATTGAGATTTAATTGGACTACGACGAAATGTCGATGACTTGAGATTTTATCTTTTGCATTGCAAACGTTAATAGCATGCCAAGATCGAATAATACCATAATCACGTCTGTGGCACCTTCGCCGCTACTCAGCAAACTAAAATCAATTAATAAACGCTATCAATGGAAATGCAACAAAGTAAGTAAGGACGTTAACCTAAGAACTTTATTTCAGTTTCAAACAAAAATAAAAATTTCGTTGCCAATATAAGTACGTTAACATAATTCAAAGTGATTTCAACGACCAGAAACAATGTTGTTGGATACTAGTTGAGTTCAGAATGGAGACAAGAGGTTAGGCTCTGAACTATACTTAGAGCCGAGCCTAATATATGTCTTTGATAGTCAAGCCTTGCGTTGTGCATCAGTAAAAACTGGTTGAATCGTAAAAATTCTACGTTTATAGGTCAACAAGCAATACTTTAACATCAATATAGTACAATAGTCAGCCAACAGAAAAACAGTAGAGACGGCCCGGCTTCTAAAGCTATAAGAGCAAAGATTATATACTAAACGCGTAGTTTGGCGAATTCCAAGTTACAACCATAGAAACTGGGCTTTATTTAATTTAACTTCTTCTTCAGAAAAGAAGTCAAAAAGAGAAAAAAGTTTGATTCAAATACTGAAGCCGAGCTAAGTGAAATAAACAACATATAGATATTAATCGCCCTCAATATATAATACATGGACGGGATTCTTTTGAATCATCGGAGTAGTATTTTTAGCTTGCAACAAAATATTATTTGATATCCTTCCTAATTATAAAGCTGTGGTTTGAAAAAAACGTGTGGATTTTCTCGAATGTACTACCGTTAGAGGCCCAACGGCAGTTGCCAATCGCCCATTTGTTGGTTTGCATATTACATGTTCTTTTTAACATTTGGAAATCATAAACTTTTATAAGGAGCTTTGAAGAACCAAGCCGAGCGCCCTTTGATATCAGAACAGACGGGACTGGTCAAACACGCCTCATGAAGAGCCGCGCCAAGCTGAATGTGTTTACTATAATATCAGATTGAGTCAAACGTGGTAGAGCAAGAGACGAGCCGTCAAGCCTGAAAAGCTGGCTCTGCAGCTCGAGTAACTCAAAATCGTGCAAAATTAAGGAATTCTAAGTTAATTTTTCTCAGAGGCATTATAATTATCTGTTATTGATACTTTAGTCGGGTATTTTGATAAACACCTCCATCCCAAAAATTTTCAATTAGGAAGATATAATGATGAATATTACTATCATAAGAATGTTCAGAAAACTTCTGTTTGGGTCATATGGTTAAACTTGATTTTTCAATAACGCATGGCTCTCAGTTGGTTTCAAAACTTTCGAATATTATTCTCGAGAAATATGTATTACGTTATATTTTGGCTCCACCGTACTGAGTAACTGAGCCGAATGATGGCAAAATCTGTTGGGTCGGTTGAATGAGAAATTATAACAATTTGTTACCAATTACTTTTCTCACAAAACCGCTCATAACGCCGTTTAGACCGACACAAAATCATCAGAGTAGTTCGAACGGTAAAATTGCACATCTATCGGGAAAATTCAAAAATTTTCAATACCTTTGGTTATCAAAAAATTGGGAAAACACCTTTGGTATTAATATGGCTTAATTGAGTATTTCCTCAACAACCTGGTCAATCAAGACAAAATGTACTAATTTACCTAAAAAGCTACCGATTTTCGGCCATGAAAAGATTTCTTTACCGAACAATGATTTTGTTTTAACTTAAAGAATTATGATATTATTTAGTGTAATTGAAAACTCAAAACTTCAAAATGCTACGCTTGCACTTAACACAATACGCTCTTTAACACAGTTTTATATTCTCTGAATTTGAATTGATAATTCATATGTCTGTCGTTATAAACTGTATATAAGAGATACGTATGTTGATGCGTATAAGTGATTTGTAACCCTGAACTGAGTATTTCTCTAATCTATGCTATAATCCAAAGTATTTAAGGCAAAAGAAACGAAGCCGGGTGCATATGTTTACACAAAACCAAACAAACGCGTAATTGGTTCTGTTATTCCGAACTACCGCAGATAGTAGGGCCTCGTATCATTTACAGTACAATGACATAGCCAGTGCAAATAATTCACTATATTACTTTTAATCGTTATAACTAAGTAACAGATGGTCGGTTCGGTTTCACTCAGGAATAAAAATGTTTATAGTGACGTGTTCTAGTCTTTTTTGTGTAGATATTTACAAATTTACACCTCGTCTCATTTCCACTGTTTTACCATCGATTTTGGAAATTTTATGTTATTTAAACTCTATAATATTTTTGAACAAACTTATATGTGGAATGGATTAATCAGTTTTACTGAAGCGACTTCTAGTTAAAATCCTTTTTGGTTCTGCGCGTGTATGATCGTGTAGTTGACTGCACGAGGTTCCGTTCAGAAACGAGAACTGTTGAATCACCATTAAAAATTCGCATCTGCTAACTATATCCTAGAAAAAACTTATTTCGATTTTTTGAGGGCCCAATGGTATTACCCTTGGGAACCCAAAAATTTTTTCTTCAGAATATGGTCATGTTTGGTGTCATTCGACTACGCTTGATGAGAGAAATCTAGTGGTGTGTAGTATATTGAAATCTGAAATCTATGCCACCGTCAGAAAGTTATGAGGGCCCAAGTAACCCTGAAGAGCGAAAATATAATGAAGGACGTCCTATTTTCGATATAGTAAGCCTAAACCTTAATATTAGCCTAAGCTAAGGTCCTTGTATGAGACATACACTAAGCCTAAATCTAAGGCGGGGGCTGCCGCCCCCGAACCATCCGCTCTATGCTGTTCCTTTTCCTACCGTTATAACGTACCGCGCTCGGGGTTACTTGGGCCCTTATAACTTTTTAACGGTGGCGTAGATTTCGATATAGTACACACCAGACGATTTATCGCATCAAACCGAGTGGAATGATGCCAAATATGACGATATTCCGAAGAAAAAAATTTTGGGTTCCCCGAGAGGGGACCATTGGGATCTCAAAAATTTTTTTCATGGATATGAGTAAAATTAGCATTTTCTGAACCGCTTCATCGTGCTGAATCGATTGGTGCCAAAATCAGCTCTGTATCTTGAAAATTTACCAAATTTGGTCTGGGGGTACAGTAGAAAAGAACCAATTAGTCATATGTTAAGCGCCAGGCAACGAACAATATATTTTGCATCACTTATTTTTGCTGTATATTATGCATAATTAAACTAAAAAACAGTACGTTGAAAGTTCATTGGTGATAATTTCCTTGGGCCCATCCATGACTGACTACAAGCGTACAATTTTGACATTATTATGTTCAATCCAAGCTTATCGCTCAATAATAAAAAATTTGATGCAACCATAGTAAATATAATACTCAATTAAAAGACGGTATGTTGAGAATTATGTTTACAATGTAGAAGTATTAAAATAGTTCCCACGGAAATAGTCTTTGTGGCTGCTAAAGATAGCCTGCGATCAAAAAACTGCGAAGGAAATGGCCATAGCGCCCCAACTCCGCAAAAGAACTAGATTTAAGTTTTTTGTAGGAACACATATTTAAACAGACTAAGGGATTTTATAGAAGCCTTAGTAGTGCCAAGAACATTGCCATAAATATACTCATTTGTGTTTTACAGGGAAACCGGGTATTTCCTGATGTTAGCAACATAATTTCGTATTTAATTACGTTTTGTGCGGTACGTTTCACTCGTGCGACAGTTGTTGGGATTTTGGCAATTGCTGAAGATTTACCGTTAATAAAAACAAAATTTACTTTCCCGTCCTGAATTCAATTAAACTATTTTTGATATTCAGTTGGGATTGTCACTATGCCAGGATCCCAAATTATTGTAATATATTACTACAAATGCAAAAACTGGAACACAAAGGTAACATTTTTGCAAACTCAGTGCATGTACGATATGCTGACCCAAATATTTTCACAGCATTGTCTGGCCTTCAATGTCATTGTTATGTTGATAGATACTGGTTCCCACCCCGCACTCAACATATCGACACTTATATCTGCAGTAATAGAGTCTGTAGGTACTTACCAGCTCTTCAAATGAACACATGTTTTCGAGAAGTTCTTCTTGCTCATTGTCAGATGCTATAATAAAGTATTTCACACAGATACTTAGATTTCGAAGTAAAGAATCGCAAAACAAAACCTATAAAATAAACCTATCTCTCGCCATTCTCAAGTTTATATATTTGTCACAACGTACATTGCACAGCGATGAGTTTGTCGTGCGGCGTGCCTTTGCACCTGCATTGTTATTTAAGCGGCGTTCACGTTATAATGCCCCCACTGTTTGGAACTTCGGTCCCCCTGTAGTCGCGACCCTACCGTATAGACAGTAAGGGTGCCACCCATACTGTAAATCAGTTGCCGAGGGTGTACGACACACCCTTAGCTACTACATGTGTTCAGTACAGTGTCGTACACACCATTGACTAACAAGTTGGCGCAAATTAACTATAACGGACACAGTCTGTAGCTAATGCGGTTTATTAGTCAACTGTGCAGTGTACTTTTTCTAAGTTCCCGATATTTGGAACTAGGCCATATGAACGTTGGACCTTTGTGAGGTTCCTTAAGGAACTGAGTAACAGCTCTCAGATAGTAGTGGCTATCGCAGGAGGCTTGCACCAAAGCGATATTTTTCAGCCCGCCGCTGCGGCAAGATTACCTTCAAGACTGCACCAAATACACATTGATTTAAGGGGAAAGTGTTGATTCACCCTTAGATTACTAACACGTCCTCGCCACCACTTATTTTTTGCGTATTTTTATGCGTTCTGAATCAATATAAAACTTGGGTGCATTTAGTGGAGCGGTGTGGCGACGAACATAGGGGATTTCGAGTGAGTGGGGGAATCGCTTCATCCTCCATAAAAGAGAGGTAAACAATATGGTTCGCTAAATTTAGCAAATTTAAATAGGAACATTCTAATTACAAACTAGAAGGAACTGGACCTTTGGACAATGTACTTAATAGTTTGCCGATTTAACAATATGGGAGAATTCTAAAAATAATAGCAAAATTGTACTTTTACAGTTATATTATTTTAGACTCGAAGCTTTCGGTTCGGCAAACCTGAGATGTCGCTGAAATTGTTAAATTTTTTTGTGAAAAGTGATGTTAGATAAATTGCAGAAATTGGAAATAAAATATTAGTGGATAGCAATGCGGGATGGATGACTATGAGGCCAAGTAATTTCATATTTATACTTAGCCAATTTAAAATGCTCACGGTTTCCTCAAATAATTACTTATACTTTTACAGTTATGTTATTTTAGACTCGAAGCTTTCGGTTCGACACACCTGACATGTCGCTGAAATTGTTAAATTTTTCTGTGAAAAGTGATGTTAGATAAATTGCAGAAATTGGAAATAAAACATTAGTGGATAGCAATGCGGGATGGATGACTATGAGGCCAAGTAATTTCATATTTATACTTAGCCAATTTAAAATGCTCACGGTTTCCTCAAATAATTGTTAAAAAATACCGTCAACTGTTTTGTTGTTCTTCTCAGTGTACTGCTGTACACTGCAAACATCGTTGATTTGCTGGACGCAGTGGTTAGGCTGCTCGTTGGTACCGTTAGAACGTGCTGCTTTCTCCAAGTACTCTAGGTCTGCAACACAAATATACATACAAATGTTTTATTTAGGGACATGCTTTAGCATATCCAGTGATGTGGTAGGCCATTTTCGGCCTACTCGTACCCCCAAAAATCTTAGGGGTATCGCCCTGCATTTCTTGAGATGTAAACCGGAAAATGACCAATTATCAAGCGAGGAAATATATGTGAGTATGACCGAGTGTCATACTTTTCTACTAAATTTTATCATGAAATCTTGCATTCACTAAGCAATAACACAAGAACTACCAAGTTTCGTAACATCGTAGCTATTCGCTGTTATGTCCTGCAACCCGTGACTATAGTACCGATATTTTATGTCGTTATTTGGTTAAACTTTCCCCATGCGCGTTTTATGTTTAATTACCTACCCTAGTAAACCCAGCGGTGGTAATAATTTTTGCATGTGTCTGTCGCTCATAATCCACCAGTGGATTGATGAATTTTCACGAAATTTCCTGTACACCTATTACAATCTTATTGTGTGCCCCGCAGGGCATTTGTGATACTCAATGATATCTTACACAAATTCTAACAAAACCAACACGAACTGGAATCTTTTTGATATTACCCGTTTGGGTTCAAACAGGCTTTTATACTATAGTCCCTAAACATATAATATAGATCAGGTTCCTTTCATCGAGAGCTGCAACTTGCTGTTATGCAATTTTTCGCCCGTCCGTTTTCGAGCTGGGAGACAAAGTTTAAAAATACTCAAAACGTAACATTTTCAAAATGTTCACTAAGTGAGTTTCTTACTTGTTTGGGCCCAACGATGAGTAAGTAACAAGTTATGACCAGATTTAACCAGTTGTTTAAAACAAGCTGTTTTTAGCCGTTTGTATGTAATTAATACTGCAGAACTTTGCGGGGGATTAAAATGCTAAATTTTGTTAACTTAATGCCAAATACATTATTTTAATAGTTTTGTTGTATGTATAAAAGGGCCTATATCCTTTCGGATTTGCTGAATACCTAAATACTATGACAAAAATTATAGTGAGTGGAACGTAGCCCTTACTGCATGCAATAATTACTTTCAACGTGAACATTTGAATCCTAAAATTTTTATGTTTCTTAAAAGAGATGTTCTTTTATAAATTTTTTGTTTCCTTGGTTAATAGAGTAACAAATAAAGGGTTCCAGGGACCTCATATGCGCTGTAATTGACTGTAATGTTTCACATAATATGTTGCTAATATATTACTGTATTTCAATGAAGGGAGGCCAGGGAACTCAATTTGGAAGCTCGGAATACTTACTACCAGACTAACCTAACAGGTTCAGGTTCCCTTCACAACACGAGTTGCTACTTGTAATCGATAAGCAAAATCGGACACGATCGAGCCCCGAAGTCACAGGGGTGAGCGAGTCCTTCGGATGACGTGTTCCTTCCAGGGCGGATTAGCCGGTCGGCGGCGGGAGGTCGTCGGGGGTTAATTTTTGAAATTTATAAAGACTTAAAAGCGGGGAGGGGGAGCTGTGGAGAATCAGGAGGAGTAATGAGACTACTTCCAGGCGGGGGGGCGGAGGAGAGAGTCGGCGAAAGCAAGCGCGCAGCGCAAAATTAAATATACACAAAGCATTACGCTTTCATGAACATAGCCAAAGTATGTTTTCAAACATCGCATATGGTGGGAACAACTATAAACGGCATGCGAAAAAACGCTGTGAATTACAACTGCTAAGTAGACCGGTAAACATCGGTGTAACAATGTGATACTCGCCAATACACCTGTAGGCTTTTACGAGAATATTTTCCCATATTTGTTTGGGAGTTACTAACAATATTATATGCGCAGTATTGGCTGCTCTGCTACATCTCTGGGGGTGCCAACTACCAAAACAGTAGCAGCCAATAAGGTTTAAAAAGAGTAGTAGTCACCGAACATTATCATGCTCTAGTCTCATTGGCTGTTGTTGTCGCGGAATGAAGTACAACACAGCTTTTCGGTGTTCCAAGGGCACTTCTAACATCTAACGTGTATAAAGAAAGAAAAAAAACGAATATATAATCATAATCGTTAGAGTATAGGATTATCACTAGCATCATACAAATTTTGAATCATGTTGCCTAGTTGGTATAACCAAACGTATAAATTAATTATATTCTATTTGAAATTTCGCCTCATATACTTGTTCTGCCTGTAAAGCAGTTTTCGTGATTTATGATGGCCGCGGATCTTATAAAGTAAACCACTAAGATAATGCATTGTGTACTGCAGTAATTTCACAAGTGCGTTTGCAAGTTCCTAGCGTGGAAGACATTTTACATTCCATGTAAATATTTTACACAAAATAAGCGCCATTGATTTAGTCGAATATACATGCCTGCGGCATTGCAATCCTGATTCAGCACTTTGCTGGCTTTCGATATGACGTCACTGAGAGAATTACATGTTGTTGATTCAGAGAAAACTGCCGATACGTTGTGGCTTGTTTGTTTCGAAGCGTCTTTTGAGACGGTTTCTTTTTCAATGGTATTAGAAAAAATTGGACCATTTTGTGCAGAACGTCTCTTTTTTACTCTCGCAAAAGTCTCGCGCCAGCGTGACGTCGGTTTCACAGAAGGTGAGATAATGGTCGATATAGTTCCGCAATGAAATCTATTTTGCAGTATGGATAGGTGGCCTTTTTTCCAGGTAGCAACGCGCTTTTTCCATTTTCCAAGTCTAGCTGTGCTGTTGCCATGTGAGATATTAGCAGCTAAAATAGCTAATATAAGAAGTAATAAGAACAGAAAGTGAAACGCGGAGACGATACAGCTTCTATATGGTAAACATAGAAATTGCTATGTTATTCTTCTCATGCGTTGATATTCTACGAAGTTGTTACAATCAGATGCAAATTTAAAATACATCAACGAGGCACTAACGGCAACGCGACGGACTTCTTTAGTTCACTTCTAAATAATAAAATTCTCCTGTTGCTGCAAAAAACGCGTGAAGCTTCAAAATTTGAAATTTGAAATCATACAGCTTAAGGTTTAAGGTTTATTTTTCATTTTCTTTTTCAGATTACTAGAACCAAGCGCAGACGACGCAAACGCAACTTCTTCCATAATACTAAGCAATAAGGAACACACACATATAACCCATTGTAGCCTGTTAATTTAGAATACCAATTAATAAATCAATATATAACTTTTTTCGCTGAACAATGAATGTTTTAGTCTTATCCAGCGCCTTATTGGGATGATAAATAACGGTTGTAGATATGATTAAAACAGGTAATTTACCACAATGAAAGGTTAAATAATCCTAACTGCTATTGGGTAAGCGGCATCCCGGTTATGTACTTAAATATGGCAACCAGTTGCTCACGCAGCAACAGGTCAGGGATGGAGTGCGATTAATGTGCACTGTATGGCTGTTTAAAATTACTAAATTGAGTTGCCTGGCCCTATAAATTCCCAGCAAAAGTAATACGCAAGCAACACGTCAAAGGATACGCTACGGCTATCCTCTGCAAATTTAGTATTTATACCCCACCCACACCCGCGCAACTTAATGTATATTGAAAACCGCAATCCAACGAGCTTAACGAAGAATAAATCATATCACCACTACGTCGTCCACTACCAGCAAATAAGAATCTCAATATTCCATAAGACTGAAACTTTCTTTGTGTTGTATTTTTAAAGTTTGAAAAGATCACCAAAGCAGATGCTTCGACAAAAATTGTGTAATAGCACCGGTGCAACTTTGTAAGACAGTTGTTTTATTCATATAATTGTGGTATTCATACTAAGATGCAATGCTTTTTGCAGGAGATATAATATGAAATGCCGCTGGACATGAATTGGCCAGAACGCAAATATTTCAAATCGACTCGATTTTGTGATATTTTGAGCAGAAAATCGTTTCTCTAGCGCAAGGAAAACACAGCCAGTTTATCAACCATGTTCTCTAACGCGAACAAAATAACTATCAAATCCTTCACTGCGTTGAATAGTTGTACGTGTCACAGTCGTATAATTTTTATACAGTTTAGCACCCATTTAATTTTTTCCTTCCGACCGGAAAAGTGAGATTTGAAGCCTTACTACCAGCTTAATACTCCTGGAAATATGTTACTGTATCAATTTTTAATTTCTATCACATTGTAAATGTTTTCTAGATTGATTTCGTGCGCAGCTTCGCGAATTTTAACCTAACGCAATTCTAATATCAAGATATTGAAAACATTTTCTAAATTGAAAGCACAACCGTTATTTCAACAATGCGTTTAATTTTTTGTAAACAGTAGAAAAATATACTGTTTTCAACAAATTGTAAAGCTTCAATTTAAATGCTTAACAAAAGTATATAAATTGTAAATCTTCAATGTTAAAAATATTGCGAGAAATATTTTGTATTTTGTGCAAAATATAAAAGAATGTCTTTTTGCTTTGTCTGTTACAGAAAAATTGCATCGAAACATTTATCAATGAAAATTTATTTCAAGTTCGACTTAGAGACTTTGATAAGACATGTACCATTAACAGTGTTTTCTTTGTTAACGTAATGTGTTCTGGCATCCGTTGGTGCTTTTTCTCGAGCTGCACAGTAACAATTTGCTACTTTGCTTGAGTTTGATTCTGTTGATTTATCTGCATACTCATTTCCTGCAAATCAAATTAGATCTAGATAAGAATATTAATTTATATACTAAGTACTATTATATCTTGATCGGTAAATATATGCAACAAGTGTCGGCCAAATGTTAAGGCACGCAAAATGCGGCTGTATCGCAAGCGATTTTTTTACAAACGCAAGGCTTCTAATGATTAAATAATCAAGATAAGACATGTTAGTTTGTAGTGGCCTTCTGTTTTCTAAAGGTGCGATCACACGTCTAACTTTTTCCTCTAATTTTAAACTGAAATTTGCCCAAAATTTGAAAGCATTTTTTGCATTTTTGGAAAATTTAAACGTGTAAACGCTCTTCAAACTTTTGAAGCACACTGCTTTATCCGATCAGGGACAATGAATAGTAATTAAAAAATTTTCAGCTCAAAAATTTGCGCTACAATTTTGAACTATAATGAATTGCTATATTTTTCCATTGCAAATTTGTCAACATTTGATTGATAAAAGTTTGAAGAAAAAGTTTGACGCACCTTAACTAATCAGTGTGTGCTAAAAATGTCTTTGCCAAAATGACATTATCGATATCTTTAAATGTGAAATTAAATTCTTTGTCGTCGTATAAAAAGTGAACAATCTTGTTATAGGAATGAATGCGTAACACCAAAACCCATGGTTATCCTTCTTCGTATAAGGCTATAGATTTGCCACAAAATTGTGTATTTCACGAACTTAGCGCACCAAAGGACAACGGTAGTTGGAAATACATAGCGCCAGGTGACAAAATTCCAATCACTGTCACGCGAATACACCGTATTGTTGCATACCCCATAGGTGTCGATGGGGAGGGTAGGGGTACTCTACCACACAAGGCTCATTACCTCACTAAGTGGAAAGCGCGCGGAAAAATTTAGGAAAAAATTAGCAGAAATGAGGCAAAATTGACAAAAGTTGCAATTAGTAAAAATTTGCCAAAATTAGGTAAAATTTCGCAAAATTGGGAAACATTGTGAGTTGCTGAAAATTTTGACAAAAATTCGCCGTCTGTCATAGTCCCCGGTACTAAAGCAAAAAGAAGCAACTATACATGTCTCAAAGACTGAGTTTATGGATTTGTAGTAAAGTTCTCTGCTAAATGTGCTTTCAAGTAAAGAACATTGCAATTCAAGCAGGAGACTTTTTTGACCTAAGGATATCTTTAGCTAGCAAAAAGTTGTTCCAATGCTAGGGGTTTTAAAACATGCGGATTAGGTACATATTTTTCTACGTAAAATGTAATGAGTGAATGATAAGCGCGGATTGAGCACAACTTTATGTCAACATATGGATTTTGTTTGATATGAGCCTGCATAAAATTTGTACCGTCTTATTCTTTAGTTTATTTAAAATACTATATTTATGTAACGGGCAATAATAAATAATGTTGATGCAACATTGGCTGAGCTGCATTGCAGCAATTAGATTACTACTGAAACAACTGACAGCAAGCAGCATGCTGGATACGGTGACGGTTTCTGTTCAGAATCCTGACATAGATGCAAACTTTGGCGGAAAAATCATAATGGCCTTGCTTTTCAGTGCCTTTACTAAATGTCGAAACTCTGTGCTATGTAACGTATGTGCCCCAAAAGATTACAGTTTTGAGCGTTTATGTTTTATCTTATACATACACTGAAAACAGTCGTATCATCGTGAAATATACACCTTTTCCAATTGTTTCTGTTTGATCATTTTTGCAAGGGGTATTTGGCGCAGCGAGAGCTTCAAATGATGATTGATGAGCATTGTCGGCTGACGCAACGCTCAATTGCCTTGACTTTGTGGTAGTATCATTGGTAATCTCTTTGTGACATTTTTCAGATGTGTCAGAATTTGATAAGTTGCGCAGCTGTAAATAAAACTAAATAATTTTATTTATTTTAATCTGCATTAGCTATATACCCGTTTGTAACTTGAGTAGCTTTGCAATGCGTATATACAAATATCATAGGTTTTATTCGATTCGCGGTTTAGGAACAATAAAAACGTGCTGGTATCTATCTGGAGTAGGTATACAATTTCTTATATGCGGCCAAGAAAATAAGAATTATATAAACCCCTCATTAGAAACTGGAGTTTCAAATACATTTCTCGTTTACAATATAGTGACGACATTTTGTCCAAGAAACTTGATATCTGAATATAATCTTTAGCTAATATGTATCTTTTATAGATATAAATGAGCTATCTTATAAACAGCAATAAGGTTTTATGAAGTCTTGAAGCAAAACCTAAAATATAACTTTATTATGGTTAAAAAACTTGAATGTTCAACCGCTGATCGTTAACTACTGTATGTACACTGGCAGAGACACAGGATGATAGAAGCATTGTCCTCATTGTATATAGTGTACTACATTCGTGTGTGCAAGTATACAAAATCACACAAAATCAATGCAACAACAAATAAATGTATACATGAATTTATGTACTAACCTGCACACTAGGGCATTCTCCACGTTTTTTGCCTGCTTCGCTTGTAGTCTAGAGATTTTCTAAAACAGGTTGCCATAGATGATGAAATGCATTTACGAAATATAGTTGCGCGTTTATCTGCATGCTTAAATACAATAAATGGTAGCTCCGAATTTAAAATATAAATAGGTATATGTATGAACTAATGTTTACTATTTTATAGCACTGCACGGTATTTCTTTCGTCATTTCGTATATACTTAGATTAACCCTGTCTTCGAATCAGTACCAGATATTACCTGCAGCGTCTAACTGTGGTATTTTCTAAAATCTTTAGTAGCTCAAATTAATTTCTCCGTAGCATTATTTCTACGGTAGTCCGCATTTTAAAACGTTAAAAACGATAATGTGTTCTCTGAAAGTCTTCAGTAATTTTCGTTGAAAGTTTGACTCGTCGGACTTTGAATCGTGCTGCGCTGCACCAGGAAATATAAAGCGTATATACTAACAGACTTGCGAATATGTCAGTCAATACATGCACAGTGCTAGATGTACTGTACGCCACAATAAAAGAATAGCAAAAATTTGTTTACTTTGCAAATGTAAATAATTGTGCAAGATTTATAGCCCTGCAGATTGACGACTTATGTAGATTGCACAATATCTATGGATTTGCAGATTGACAAGGTATGGAGATGCAAAAGATTTGTAGATGATCAAGATTTGTACATTTACTAGATATGTAAATTTTGCAAGATTTTAGATTGCGCAATATTTATGTATTTGCAGATTGACGAGCTATGTAAAATTGCACACGATTTGTAGATTTGAAGGTTGGCAAAATATGGAGATTGCACATTTAGTACAAAATTCTTCATGTGGATAGTACTATAATACAGCAGCAACTGAAAAAATTAACTCAAATTAAGAATCATATCTGATACTTCAACAGTGCAAACGTACATTGACGTACAAACGACGCATTAAAAGCAAATATTTTTTAATTTATATAAACATTCTGTTTGAATGTAGTGACTACAAGCGTCAATGGCAAAATATATTGAAATTACATAAATCTTTGAAACCTACTGCCTGAGTGTTCTTTTTACGTCTCTTGTCTAGGTAGATGTCTAAGATTTCGTCTTGTGTGGCTGATGGCAGTACTGGATACTCATCCAGTTCCCTAAAAAGTAGATCTCAAAATTAATCGACTGTTCCACGTTCATCGTCTACTTTAGCTCTGTCTATTTTAAAACTCAGACCATTCATAAGTCTATCGACACGCCTATGAGCTAGTGACACTGGTGCTGCTTCAAAAGTCATAGTCAACACTGCCAAGATTAGTGTTGGTATCGCTTAGCCATTAAGAATAAAACTGGGGCTCAGCAATTCACAAACTGAACCTTGGAATACAAAGGTGTGGTATGTAGCACTGTACAAAATATGAGGGGCCTGGATACTTGTGCATTGCTGCGCCCATGGAGTTACTCCAAATTTTTTAAATTATTTAGCAAGAAAAATTCACCTGGGTCACCGATGGCTCATTTGTACCAACTCAATACGTTCATGTAATGGTTGCATATTGCAAAAAACTATTAGCAGTTATAAACGGAGGCATAAACAAAACTGGGCACATCCTGGCAGTATCCCCAGGTGCGACGTGGCCAAAATATGTAATGTTTATGATGTACATTAGATAAAATGTACATAACTGTTAGATTTTATATAGATTAATAAAAGTAAAAACAAATTATTGTGGGCAATAAGTATTCACCGAAGGGTGTTCGTTTCAAACATCGCTTTATGATCAGAGTTTCAAGTAACCCTCATTTTCATGAACCATAACAAAAATGTTTTGCCTACTCCATGCAGATTGGCATCCAAAATTTTAGTATAAATGATAGGTTCATATTTGTCACTATGTCGAATAAATCAACAGTATGTTGTGAAACTATGAATTAGTAAGGAGTAATCAACCAGCATTAACATAATATTTGGGAACAAAATGTTGCTGAAAGAGGGCCGAATTTTCAATTTTGTAGAAAATGTGGCACTGTTTTCAGTAATCAAGTCATTGCTACTCTCTTGAAAACATTACGTGCTCCTCAAAATGCACGTAGCTGTGTGTTACGATTATAAGCACTGTAGCTGTTTTCCACATCACGTTGTTTTAATACACTACTAGTGTTGTTTTGGTCGCTATTGTGAAAAATAGTAACCCACATTTTTAAATAATGGCACAAATGATGCAAATGTCCGGGTATAAAACAAAAATTTTAATTACACATAATTTACATTATGGTATCATGCCCAATAACGCACTTCTGTGTGAGACATGCGGGAGAAATGCTGCGTTGGTAATTGTTTGTACTTGCAACTCACAAATACAGGGGAGCGAAGCGAATATGGCACTCAGCACTTACTGATCCGCTTAAATTAAGCTGCCTGAGTCCCTTAAATTTCCACAAAAGGAATAATACAACGGCAGTTATTTAATGGCAATGCTACGGTCATTTTAGTCACGTGTCAAAACAAAACGGCAGAAATGTTTGTTTCCCCCTCCAATGACCACAATAGACAATAAATTTATAAATTGAAATTTTATTAAAAATTATAAATTGAAATGTGATTTTACGTTGTCGGACCTAAAAGACTTGCCTTATTTGATGCTGCTGCCTAGAATGGAAACTAAAAAATAGTATTGGCATTTCTGTTAGTAACTAAGAAAATAGGAATATTGTAATTGAAAAACGTTAAAGTAAAAAATGCAGTGAAAACGATGGATGAGCCCAAATTAAATATGTGCATTTTCCAGCAACATTAGTTAGGGTTGATTCATCACACACATTAGATTTACGTTCTCAGGTTCAAATTTTGATCAAATATTGAACGCATTTTCTGCATAACTTGTTGCGTATTTTTGTGAGTTTGAAACAGTTAACACTATTTAAACTTTTGAAGAGCCAAGCTTTATTAGAACAAATATTGAAAATTTGTGGAACAAAATATTGCAAAAATATGCATTCAAATTTTGGAGAATAAATCGTCACTTTATGCATGAAAGACTACACAAATAGCCAAATATGGTTCAAATTTTCTTCCAAAAATTGTTCGCAATTTGGGCTGAAAATTTTAGCGCGTTAACTCCGTATTAAGGAAATAAAGTAATAGTATGAAAACCCATAATTCTCAAGTTAACATGACAGTATAGTGCAAGAGTAAACTTAAGATGCGCCCCGAACCATCCTCTTTTGGCACCATATACAAAACGTTATTAGCAAACAAAACTCGGATTTCAATAGCCGTATCCAATTTCGACATTTTTCTGTTCCTTAACGCTATTAGCGAATGCAATTCGGCTCCTGTACTTTAACACCAACATGTTCGCGAACATTTTCAAATTATAATGTATGGAATATTAAACGGACTAATTTATGTTCTTTAACGGAAAAATGAAACTTATGTTCAGTGAACAACTGAACGGCAATCGCCTTTGTCAAAAGAGGATGGTAAGGGGCGCAGCTTAAGTTTACTCATGCATAGGATACAGCAAAATATCGACACCGGTAGGTTCGCACCCAGAAACTTAGGCTATAAGCGCTTGTGCAATAACCACTTAAATACTTCAGCCAGTGCTACATAAACTAGGTATTACATAAAGACAACTATACGCGTTGCATTCTTAGAATTAAGAAATACTTCATTGCAGCGATCATGCAAACAAAAATAACGACCCGTGAAGTACCAGTTCACTACTATAAAGGATAGTGAAACATAGGCGCAATGAATGCAATAATATTTTGCGTCATGTGCGATGTAGTGGCACCTTTTGAGGAACTTCACTATTGTGGATGCCATATAATCGGCGAAAAGACAATTAAATAATTAATCCACATTCTGATAAGCAAGAAAGCCAACATTTCACTACTTAGTCGTGGCATTCAAAATTTCCAGCGCGCTTCATTATCTGAGTGTCAAGTAAATATTTCGGCACAGTAATATATATCGTTTTGTGTAAATTCTCTAGCATTATGTTATTTTCTAAAAACCACACTTTAACATGAACTTACTCTAAGAGCATTTCGTGCCCAACAATGCGGTCAACGATGGAGAGCACTGGTAACCCTGCCCACATCGCTTCCGCAAAGCATGGACTTTTCGTTAGCGTATCGATTCGCTTTCCGTTGCGTACCCTATTCCGACTTTTAGTTGTCTTCCAGCAAAATCGAGACAATGTTAGAGATCGTGCTCCGTCACTACTGAACAAGTTGACAAAGCTTGGCGGTGGACGGAATGAGTTTGGATAGTAATGTCGCAAATGACATGGAAGTCCTGACTCGTCAACAGGAGGTTTGAAGTTTTTCATAGCAGTTTCGAACTCTTTTACAGTCTTGATATGCTTCCACGCGATTTTCTTTAACCATGGTTTTTCAAATACCAGAAACGCAGGCCATGACGTGTGCATGGTTAAGTAGCTTCTAACACTAGTCACTCAATCGAGATTGCAGAACGTAGTGAAGCATAGGCACACCTACGCCTTTTGCATGCACAGCCAATCAGCTCTCGATAGCATACATCGATATGCCATATGTGGATATCACACAATACCGCAAACGTTAGAACAAAACTAACACCGGCACTAAGTTCCCATGCCCGAAAACCAGCCAAGTGCAAACTATCAGCCTCCCAAGACGTCACAATAAAATTAGGGATTTTCGGTCGAATAACCATGAGGGCGCCATACCCCTGTAGCCATGGGAGCATGGGTCATAAAGCAAAATCAACACCGGCATTGAGTTTGCCATGCCCGAAAACCCGCGGTAAAACTTATCAGCAGCCCAAGACGTCAGAACAAATTTTCACATTTTGGGTCGAGGAACCATTGGGGTGCTATACCAGCCGTTCCTCAAACCCCATAAATCCAGAACCAGAGCCGTAATCGAAAAACAAAGAAATAAGCATCGAAATTTATCATTTTAGTATGAAATAAATTCAGCCAGAGAAAAAATCTAAAGTTATAAGAAAAAAATAACCTTGCTTCTGTGAAGGGTACTAAACCCCTCATTTTGACCTCTGACCCCCAACCATCAATCAAATCAAATCAAATTTTTCCCCCGCGAACTAGCGCAGTTTGGGAGCGCTGCCGATCTCCGTTACCCCGCTTTTCGGCCCGAATGGGGTCTGGAGCGATAACCAGATCCTTGCGGTGTCCCCAAGCCGGTGATTTTCGCAGCAAGCTGCTACCCATTTATCTACCAGTTAAGGATGAACAGCTGGGTTGGCTGGAGCACAATGTACCTTAATCCCTTGCTCAAGAGGATTGCTGCAATTTTATGGTCAGAGCGGGACTCGAACACACAGCCAGTGTATTACAAATCAAAAGCTCTAACCATTCAACCATCGCGGCACCACCCCCAACCATGGGACTTCATACCCCCATACCCATGCAACCATGGGTCACAGACCAAAACAAACACACGTAATGAGTTTCCTATGACCGAAAACCCCCAACTGAAACTTTTCAGCCGTCCAGGAAGTCAAAACAAATTTTCTAATTTTGGGTCGAGGAACCATGAGGGTGCCATACATCAAACCTCATAACTCTATAACCGGAGCCGTAATCTAAAAACAAAAAAGATGCATTGGTATTTATCATTTTACTAATAAATTTTTTATTAATTTTACTATAAAACCAACTACAGGAAAAATTCGAACGTTAAGATAAAAATAACCCTGCTTCCGTGAAGTGTACTAAAAATCCCTCATTTTGACTTCTGACCCCGAACAATGGGGCGTCATACCAGCATATCCATGGAACCATGGGCTGCAAAGCAAAATCAATACCCGCGATGAGTTTCTCATGCCCGAAAATCCCCAAGTGAAACTTTTCAGCCGCCCAAGACGTCATAACAAATTTTAAATCCAACCGAGGAACATACCCGCCATACCCCCGCACATCAAACCCCATAAATCTAGAACCGGAGCCTTAATAAAAACAAAAAAGAAGCATCGGCATTTATAAATTTACTATGAAATAAAACCAACCAGAAAAAAATTGAAAGTTAAGATAAAAATAACTTGCTTCCGTGAAGGGTACTAAAATGGGGCAAAAACCAACATTTTGACTCCGGACCCCGAAATCAGACCCCAAATCGACCGTTAAATCGACTATGCCGATTCGAATGAGCCTAAGATCACGGAAGTCGGTTAAATCGTTGCCGAGTTGTGGCCGATCACACGAAAGATTTCACACCTGCAACACACAATCTTCACTACATTTCACTACGTTCTGATGATACCGCTTCACATTTATTTTTATATCTCAGAAGCATTGCAGTAACCTTCAATTGTTCCAGGTATTTGTCATGGGTCTACCAAAAGTTCCGGTAGTTACTTCAAAATGAAAGCAGAAAGGCAAATAATTCAAAACCAGAGATTATATAATCGGAAACGATTTAAGCCTTACTCATTTTTATACCTGCACTCTTTGTTTATTAGATGACACTTCCCTAATGCACTCTTGGTAGTATCGATATGCAAACCATTAAAGGTTTCAACAAGTCATTTTAAATACATTTAATAAAAAGCCGTGACATTCAGAAAGTAGATTCCTGATAACCGGTTTTCGACATGTTTGTTTCAATCCAGTGCATTATTGCAACAATTATTTAAAATTATCTATCGACAACAAGTCATATGTTATAAAATCAGAGTTAGAAGAATAAGATTGTACTTTAAACGTTCAATATTACTTTGAAAAATGACGTACTTTTAAAGCATTTAAGGATTACTTCAGATATTTTTGTACGAAAAGATTTCACTTACTTTACCGGTCTTAATGATCCAGATTAAATCCAAGCCTGCCAGCAATATAGGCTACAGTCCAAAGCTATGCCAAGCTATTGTACAAAACATCATTACTATCTTCTGAGTTTATATTAGAAAGGCATATCATTGCAACAAGTAAACTTACTTTCGGTCGCGGCTTGCACTGTGCGTTTTGTTGAGCCACCTTGGGCTTTGCTACAGCAAGTTGACACTTAGCACCGCGCTTTCCAACTGTGCTAATGTTTGACAATTTCATTTTGTATTTTGGTTGAGAATTTGACTTTTGTGTCGTCATGCAATAGAAACTGTTTTTTCCTGATAATCCATGCTTTTGTATTTCACGCGCATTCGCACCATTGTAAGTCATGTCATTTTCAAATGAAAGCGTTTTAGATTCTTTCATGTTCGATTCTACTGTTAGATTAGAATAGCCTTCACAATTCGTGCGTCGTTCCCCATCGCGACGCTGCTGTTGTTCGCTATGCCGCGAAGCTTGTCGCTCAATGCCTAATGCGCGGATTTCTGAGGCAGCAGTATCTGTTGTTCCGCAATGCTGGTGGTACTGGCGATAATATGCGCAACAAGCGTCGTTTGCTGGTTGGTTTGTTCTAAGGTTGTTTCCGTATATCTGACTTTGGTGTTGAGAAATTTGGCAAACAATATCGAACTTGCGTCTGTCTATGTGTTGAACTTCATTAAATTTTTCCGAACCCTTCTTTCCGTTGCCATTATATTCTTGATCTGGACATTCAGATAGCAGATTATTCTTGTCAATATCTGCCCTCATAGTCGGCGGATAGCAGACGTCCCGAAGTGCAGTACTGCTTGGTTCCTTGTTACAATACCATTGACTTTGACTTTCAGCTACACATTGTTGTTTAGTATTGCTTGTGTCGATCATGTTGTGATAATAACCGTTGTAGGAAACACCAGCACCTAGTTCGCTGTGACAACACGGATTATTCTGATATTTATGGATACGTGGACTTCGTGCATCGACCACCGCGTTTGTCGTCCAGTTACAAGCACCGCTATACTGAGCTGCCATCATGGTGCTACTAGTGCGCTGTTGCTTCTGATTTGTAGAGATTTGTAAGCGTTTAGCGTTAGGAGTACTCATTCCATGGCAGCAGACGTCACTGGAACAGCTCGCACGTCTGCGCAGTTTCGAAGCTGCTTCTGCTCGTCACGTATCTGATTCATTTGTTTAGGCGTGAACGCCACCTGCGGGTTACCCTTATCGTAAATTGCGGTGAACGATTTGCTGTTATAATACTCGTGCTGTGGTCTTTCCGTGATTTCCCAATGGTTCCCGCTAGGTGTACTTGTCGCCTGTTGGTAGTGGTCAATGTAATTCATCATGTTTTCTTCTTTATTTCTTTTAAAAGACATGTTCTGGCGTTCGATTTGTCGGCGTTGAGACTTATGTGTACTCATCCCTTGGTTGTAATCATCGTTGTACCGCGTCTTATATTGTTCGTTGCTGTAACACTGCTGAATCTGCGGTTCAGCTAACCGTTTACGCTGCGTGTTAGGCGTGCTCATTGACCGTCGGTAATAAGCATTATAACACGGTGTGACAGGCTGGCCATTTTTATAATATTGATTCCACTCTTCACTCATTTGTTGACGCTGAGAAGTAACGTCATGTTGGTAGTTTGATTTAGATATGAATGTTGGTGGAGGACGAGAGCCGTCATAAGGTATTCCAGGAATTCCTTCGAAACTGTAAATCTGGTTCTGAGTTCCAGAGAGATTTGCTGGCTCAGTATTATCTACAGTTATTAGTGGCTGACTGCTGCTATTATGGGATGCGGCATCTCCGCTGCAAATATTAAAGTAACGGTGCCTGTCATGGCCGAAGATCTGCCTTGGTGCGCTCTTAAATGCGTTTATAGCTGAACGTCGACCGCCGCCGCAAGACGCAGTAATTGCGGCCTTATTGCTGTAAGGCCGTTTTAGGTTCCAAGGTACTGAATGTGGTATTTCGTCATTCGTTTTACCCAGATATCTACCGTTGTCGCCGGATGCTGGCTTTGCAACTTCGGATTCGCACCGCTGCTCATGGCTTTGACAAAAACCTTTCCCAAAAATTCAAGTGAATTTATTACAGGAAAACGATTTTCCTTGTGAGACGCAGCGTTCCCTTCACAGCGATCCTGATGCTGTGGAAAATTTTGATGCGGTGTAGTAGCGTAACATCCGTCATATATTTTGTCGTCGGAATACACTACAGCTTGAGTTGCGATGTCAATATTATTTTGTCTTATTATAGTTTTTCGCGTTACTATATTTAGCGGTTCATTCATAGCTTTTAGTGATTGATCGCCAGAATCCATTCTGTCTGCAAAATTAAAGCGATAAATAAGTGCGGTTAAGTTAATTATCTAGGATCTAAAACGATATAAAATTTTTATCTTCGAGTTTGATGAAAATAGATAACCACATTGTGATTTTTCACGAGTATTCCCATTTTACCCCAGCTCTTGCCGCTTTACATTATACGCACTCAGAATTTTATACCGCACCACTTGCATCACTTAAAACGAAACGAAATATACCTGGATAAGCTGACAACGCACGGGTAAAAGCAGTAGTCAGAAACTTACACAGCCTTCGAACTTACCCACTTACATAATTGCACTTGGTGAGAAGCCACAATTACGAACAGAAATAAAATGAAATTGTTCGCGAAATATTGGCGAATTTTAAACGAACTTTTAAGCAGACTTTTTTGTGAACGAATTGCTTTTACCCCCTTTAGTAACAATATACCGTCGAGTTCACTATGTCGCTACAGTACGAGTATTGTATACTATATAACCCTAAAATCAGCAAACCTTCCACGACCTCATACCATCACAACATCAGCGCACGTTCTGTATACATTTACAGAGCAGAATAATGTTTTCTAGTTCATTAGTTCCCAAAAGAACGGCATCGCTATCGTACCAGGAGTGATGGAGGGGAAACTAGAAACTGTCTTGCGAGCATCGTGTCAAATTTATGGCCTATGTTTGTTACTACGTGTAGTGATTACTACTGGGCTTAATTCAGTTTGATATGATATGTAGTTGCAACCAGAGTAATATTAAACACCACAAAAATCCCAGTCATTTTATGGCTATAACTAATTTCAAAACAATTCGCAGGTTTTGGAAAGACCATTTGTCTATTTGAGAGGCAGTTTGTTCGTATATATTGGTTTTTGAATAATTTTACATTTTACACAATTTGTGTAGTTTTTAATATATATGCTAAATTTAATGGTTGCACTTGTGTAAAGGTTTTAAGGCATTTAAAGGATGCGGGCAATTTTTCTCCAGTTTATAACACATTAAACTAGGATCTTGGCGACATACCAAGTCTATGAATTCGGAGAAATGAGAAACTGTAGCGTTAACATACAGTAGAAAACTCATTAAAATATATTCTTGTTACAAAACAAAGATGTAACACCAAAAAATATTTATTAATCTGCTGTTCAATAAGGCATGGATGCAGCAAAACTGATAGACATCTAATACGCACCCTAAGAAGGTTAACACTGCCTCAGAACTGCTTACGAAAGGTGAACAACGTATGTATGTAATCTATGTATATATAAGAATCTTAACAAAAGCACATTAGCACTGAAAACATAAACATAGTTTGCTACAGACCGCATGACACTCATCCCTTTCGCATCACTCGCCTCGTCTTACCCATTCATATAACTACCTTTGCGCGAAGCGATACGTTTAAACACAGTGAATATTTGAAATCAGCACCCACGAAAATTCATATAAACTTATTTTGAGCCGCAAATCTATAAATATTCCTTTGAAGTGGTAATGTCGCACATGACTATATATGGCGTTGGGCCCAACTTTGGCCTCAAATATCAATGGTCATGCCAGGGGCCCTACATCAAATCTGCTGACATTTTCTAGGTAGCCCCGCAGTAGCTCTATCCAGTAACCAAACTTCGTTTGAATCGCTTGAGTCGTTACATAGCTACACCTCGACAAAGTTTGACCAAAATTTTGGAAATTTGGCCATTTGCTAAAGTCCTTTATGTCCCTTAGGCACCCGACCAAAACAATTTATGTACCCATAAATAAAGCTCCTCAGGCATATATTTCGGATTTAAATCGGATCAAGCATTGCTGAGTTATGAGCAAAAATGCCCCCAAAATGACCCATTTATGTCATGTACCCCTAGGTACCCCCATTTGACCACCTGTGGTGGAATCTGGTTGTGTCAAATCGGAATAAACCCTTAAAAAGGCACATCCAGAGTATTGTAGCTTTCATATGAGCCCTCACATATCCATATCGATTGACGTTGAGATAACGAAGTTCTGTTTACAGAGAAAAAATAAACGGACGCCCATCTTTTTCACCACAGTGCGGTCTAGTGAGAAGTCTTCGATTTCGAAGCTAGCGCTTCTCCATCTCCGAATTCAACTAAAGATGTAAAATTCAATATTTTACAATAACGTATTTTGTCTGTGTGTCAGGTTCTAACAATCATAAGCGTACGATACACTACGAAGATTTCAATTGCGCGTTTTCGACATATAAACTTGTTAAACAATGATCAATTTTGACCAGATGTTACCGTAAACAGAAAGGAAACGAACCTTATTCAGGTGCCCGTTGTTGAATAGAGCTGCTTCGTCCAGCGTACCACTGACCAAGCTATTTTTACTGCCGCAGTCCGTGTACTTAAAACGCCGCGAAACTACAGATACTATTAGTCAACCACTATAACATTAACTCCTTAATACTAACTGGTGTCATTCAATATTGTGACGTTTAGTAAGATTTGGTATATCATGTGAAATTGCATATTTTTAGTAGCGGTTCGGAAGCAAAGGTGAAACGAAGCGAGCGCGGAACACATTATTCTATGCTTGTTTTGTTCAATTATTTGCAATAGGCTTTGTGTATGATATATGCTAGTAAATCGCAAAGTGGGGAACAACGGAGCGAGTGTATTATATTCCGGTATTACTTCAATGAAACCACAACGGTCATTTTAGTCATATACCAAAACCGAAGAAATCTATTTATTCCAATGACTAATAAGACAAAAACTTAGTATTTGTAAATCAAAAATTTTAAGACCAATTATAATTTGAAGAAATAATTTTTATATATTAGGGCCCCTAAGACTTGTCTTATTTGATACATACCACGCAAATACAACTGTTTTTATGTATTTATCAACCAGAAAAACCTAAAAGTGTAGCAATTTGACTATTTTCGGTGGCAAAATTTACAATATTTTGCTTCGACACCGTCCAGCACAGTAAATAATACAGTACATAACAGAGTAAATGTGTGAAAACAATGCATGCAACATGTTTAACGGGTCTAATAATCCTATAATCCCATAGTTCACGCTTCCCCCAGCGCTCTGCGTAGAAATTACATTTATTTCGCTCATTTTGTTTCAATCTGGCCAGGTTATTGCAAAATTTTGTTTTGGTTCTTTCTGACACAACTCATTTCTCTTGGAGTCTCAGTTCCACTTTATAGTGGCGTTTCCACAATCTACGAAGATCAGCTAGAAGCAGAAAGCCCATTACAAGTAAAGATGTCGCAACTACATGTAAACACGGAACAAAATTAAAGATCATATATAGCGATTCACTACTACAAAGCTGAATGTTATGAAGAATTCATTAAACTTTCAGTTCAAGTTAAGTCGCACAATTTATTTACAGAACCGCTGAACTCCATGGGCGTACACACTTAAGAGGAATAGAGGATTTCCCCTGTGGCGCGGGCCTACTTCCCTCCACCCCCGCTCCGATGCACTCGTGGACCGTTTTACTCTGGGAGGCCGAGCGCCGAGTCCCGGTAACACGTCCTGAGCCAACAGACCATGCATTCCGAAGCAGGGCTTCAGGGGGTGCTCCACCTGTTGTTAACCCTACCCCCGCTCGTGGTGTTCCGCACCCCTCGAGCCAAGACGTGCGCGAAAATTTTAGCGAAAATGGGTCGTCGTTGCGCAAGTTCGTCAACTTTTTTCAACCCAGGCATCTGCCGGGGATGACCACCAGCCCGGCTACCTCTCACTTTAGACCTAGAAGTGTCAGCATATGCCACAGGCCTTGGGCATGTATGGCCACGGTACTTTCAAAATACCAATACCACCATAAATGCACTTCCATAAGTAAACCTGAATTTTATTAAGAATTCATTAAGCCTTAAAGTTCTGGTTAGTCGAATAATGTAACAGAGACGCTCAATGCCGTGGGCTTTGTTAATACAACCGTAGCCAAAAATTCAGTTCCATAAACTTGAATTTTATTAAGAATTCATTAAGCCTTCAATTTAGCAGCACACATTTCCACATTAGCAATGTAAGACTAACATGTATTTGATCGAAATTAAAAATTATACAGTAGTTCTATAAATTGATGCATATTGCATTGGGTTATGGAATTACAAATTAGCTTATTTCAAAATTGGACTATGTTTACTGAAACTTGTTTCACATTTATCTGACTGCTCCCCCTTCTCCCCCGTGCGAGTTAGCCTGTCCCCTGTTAGCAAGGCACCTGACCCTAATTAGAACCGAAAAAGGTACGATAATGCGCGTCCGCTTCCCGAACGATTGCAGTGCGCCCCTCCCACAGAAGATAAGCCACTAGCTACGGGCCTGCATAAAACTACAGTTTGCAGAAAAAGCCACAAGGTGTTTAACACATAAAAATGAAACTATTGCAATACAATTACAAATACTAAATTGCAAAAAAATAATGCTTGAAACCCAAACGTTTCGTTAAAGCATGCGAGATATAAGCCACATGCTCTTTCAGCGCTGTTGTAACATGAAATTTAAAACGGGCGAATCGTAGCGGCGCAGTTTTTTTAAACAATGTAATTCAGGAAAATTGTTACAAATTGATCACTGGATTGATGGCTTTTCTCGAAATATTTTTCCCCGAGTAACGGAACCTAATTGTGCCCCTAATTTTGTGCTTATACTGCTCCAAAGATTTTTAGCCGAAATTCTCAAATAACTGACACGAACTGAGGACTTTTTGATTTCCGCCATTTGGAGTAACCCAACATTTTTGGCTATATCACTTGCCAGTGACATCGCAATCGAAAAAATGGAGACAACTGATATAAATCATTTCGTCGTATGCAACGATTTTACCTGTCTTATGGAGTGCTATATGACAGCTATATCTTTCTAGTTAAGGTCAAAAATTTAAAGAAATCCAAAATGTACAATTTCAAAAATTTAAGTAGCTTTCTTGTTAGGTCCGTTTAACACTGCATGTGAACGATGAGCTACGGCCATTAATCAAATGATATAATTTATATGTAACCCGAGACACCACTAGTCAATATTAACAGGCTTTGAAGATAGATAGAGACAACAACGACATAAGTTTTACGAATACAACATATGCGTAATGCAATCATACAATAATTTCGTAATGTACAATCTTATAAAAATGTTGAAAGCTTGGTCACAATATGGCGAGAAGTGTAATCTGAAATTTACCATGTAATTCAATCCTACAGGGTTAAATCGTCGATTGTTCCTGTACCGCTATAGCAAATGAAAAATGTTCCTTAGGCAAGTGTTCCTTTGTGTTTTGAATTTTCTCAAATTATCTCATCACAAAAGGAAATTTTCAAAATACAATTTTGTTTAACACTACCTTCTTCTATGTAAGCGGACCAAACCTAATACTATGAAAAAGCAAGATTAAGTATGTCAAATTAGGCAACGCTGCTGCGACCCTGCTATACCTAAAGTCAGGCAATCATTTAATCATGATATGATAACAATTGAATATGATTATCAAATACATCGGACCGATAGTTTGAAGTGATTAATTAATAAATATGCTTCAATAAATGACGCAACATGACGTTGATAAATTCCTATTAGCAGCAGCTATATATATTTGGGGAAGAACCTGCATACCTGCTTTTGAAATTTGTACCTTTTGTTGATAACTATTCCAGGTAAAAAAGAAATATTTCGTGAGCTTTCTCCAGGTTTTAAGATCAGTTAATGATTGTTTCTTAAGCTTTCGAAATAATGCAAATTACGACATATCCAAATTTATGTAGGGTATTATAACCATTTATTGTAATTGAGACAGAGTGAGTGAAACTAGCAGACGGTTTTCAGATGGGGATTTAAATAGTATTATATTTCGGTCACGCACCTCATCAGCGAGTTGATGGATTTCAGCAGGTTATGCATATTGTGTAATAATTTTATTGCTGCAAACCTGGCACCGACTAAACTTTACAATTTGACAGTATATAAATGAAACTCGATATCTTACGTTAAAATGGACCCAATGCTCTGATAGAGAGCCGTATTACTTTAATGCTCGCTAGAGCATCTATCCATTTATTATCCCCAGACAAGTCTTAAATGTAAAATTTATGAAATTTTCGCAATGGCATTTGCTTGTGGACTATTTCTTGCTCGCGTTTCTTTGCTGGTTTTAAGTCTACGGTAACTATGTCGTTACTCGCATTGGAAAATCCAACAAGTTGAAAACGCTAAATGTTGCACCAATTGTTCAAATGTTTCATTTTAGTTTAATTGATAAAATGACTACGTAACTTTTCATAGTTACAACATTAACTGGATTAATGAGTCGAAATGCCACAATCAAGGGGCGCAAATTGTAGCTAAAATTTTTTGGTAAAGAGTTGTGGTGGGTAATTTGGAGAATTTACGTATTCTTGGAAATTGAGCGACGAAATAAAGCGTTCAATTGCTTTAAGCTCAATTCTATGTTTGAATGTAGCAATTATACAATGTTAATTTAATGATTACGGAACTGTTAATGTATGAGTATATATAAGAACCTTGGTTTTCAGCAATTCTATACGACTTTACATGTTAATAGAGTAGAAGGCCTCTCTCTGTTTCAATTTCTGTGAAAGATAATAGTATTTATTGCCCAAAAACCATCTTAAACGCTATTATGTACTGCTTAAACTAGACTATTCTAAAAACGGATTTTTGATCGCTAATGTTAGCTTACTGTCGGATTTATGTCGGCCATTTTGGCAATGGTATATTTGCGTTTAAAATTTTTGCAAATTATTACACATGTATTATAATTCGAGCAAAACTTTCGATACAGCATTGTAATAAGACATTTCATTGAGATTTAATTGGACTTCGACGAAATGTCAATGACTTGAGATTTTACCTTTTGCATTGCAAACGTTAATAGAATGCCAGGAGGACCGAATAATACCATAATCACGTCTGCGGCACCTTGGCCGCTACTCAGCAAACTAAAAGCAATTAATAAACGCTATCAATGGAAATGCAACAAAGTAAGTAAGGACGTTAACCTAAGAACTTTATTTCAGTGTCAAACATAAATAAAAATTTCGTTGCAAATATAAGTACGTTAACATAATTCAAGGTGATTTCAACGACCAGAAACAATGGTGTTGGATACTAGTTGAGTTCAGAATGGAGACAAGAGGTTAGGCTCTAAACTAGACTTAGTGCCGAGCCTAATATATGTCTTTGATAGTCAAGCCTTGCGTTGTGCACCAGGAAAAACTGGTTGAATCGTAAAAATTCTACGTTTGTAGGTCAACAAGCAATACTCTAACAACATCAATATAGTACAATAGTCAGCCAACAACAAAAACAGTGGAGACCGAGACCATCATCACGGCCCGGCTTCTAAAGCTATAGGAGCAAAGATTATATACTAAGCGCCTACTACAACTATTGTAACTGAGATTTATTTAATTTAACTTATTCTTCAGAAAAGAAGTTTAAAAGAGAAAAAAGTTTGATTCAAATAATGAAGCCGAGCTAAGTGATATAAACAACATCTAGCTATTAATCGTCCCAATATATAATTCATGGACGGGATTCGTTTGAATCATCGCAGTAGTATTTTTAGCTTGCAACAAAACATTATTTCATATCCTTCCTAATTATAAAGCTGTGGCTTGAAACAAAAAATTGTGTGGATTTTCTCGAATGTACTACCATTAGAGGCCCAACGGCGGTTGCCAATCGCCCATTTGTTGCTTTGCATATTACATGTTCTTTTTTACATTTGGAAATCATAAACTTTTATAATAAGGAGCTTTGAAGAACCAAGCTGAGCACCCTTTGATATCAGAACACCGGGACTTGTCAAACACACATCATGAAGAGCCGCGCCAAGCTGATTGTGTTTACTATAATATCCGGTAGAGCGGAAGACGAGCCGTCAAGCCTGAAAATCTAGTTCTGTAGCTGGAGTAACTCAAAATCGTGTAAAATTAAGGAATTCTAAGTTAATTTTACTCAGTAGGCATTATAATTATCTAAAAACTGTTATTGATACTTTAGTCGGTATTTTGGTTAACACCTCCATCCCCAAATTTTTCAATTAGGAAGATATAATGATGAATATTACTACCATAAGAATGTTCAGAAAACGTCTGTTTGGGTCATACGGTTAAATTTGATTTTTCAATAACCCATGGCTCTCAGTTGGTTTCAAAACTTTCGAATCTTATTTTCGAGAAATATATATTACGTTATATTTTGGCTCCACCGTACTGAGTAACTGAGCCGAATGATGGCATTTCTGTTGGGTCGGTTGAATGAGAAATTATAACAATTTGTTACAAATTACTTTTCTCATAAAACCGCTCATAACGCCGTTTAGACCGACACAAAATCATCAGAGTAGTTCGAACGGTAAAATTACACATCTATCGGGAAAATTCAAAAATTTTCAATACCTTTGGTTACCAAAAAATTGGGAAAACTCCTTTGGTATTAATATGCTTAATTAAGTATTTCCTCAACCACTTGGACAAGCAAGACAAAATGTACTAATTTACCTAAAAAGGTACTGATTTTCGGCCGAAAGCGATGTATGAAAAGAGTTCTTTACCGAACAATGATTTTGTTTTAACTTAAAGAATTATGATGTTGTTTAGTGTAACTGAAAACTCAAAACTTCAAAATGCTACGCTTGCACTTAACACGGTATGCTCTTTAACACAGTTTTATCTTCTCTGAATTTGAATTGATAATTCATATGTCTGTCGTTATAAACTGTATGTTAGAGACATGTATGTTGATGTGTATAAGTGATTTGTAACCCTGAACTGAGCATTTCTCTAATCTATGCTATAGTCCAAAGTGTTTAAGGCAAAAGAAACGAAGCCGTGTGCATATGTTTACACAAAACCGGACAAACGCGTAGTTGTTTCTGTTATTCCGAACTACCGCAGGTAGTAGTGCCTCGTATCATTTAAATTATAATCTCAATATGCCATAAGTCTGAAACTTTCTTTGTGTTGTATTTTTAAAGTTTGAGTAACAGAACCAAAGCAGTAGCTTCGACAAAAATTGTGTAATAGCACAGGTGCAACTTTCTAAGACAGTTTTGTTTGTGATATTCATACTTAGATGCAATGCTTTTTGCAAGAGATATAATATGAAATGCCGCTAGACATGAATTGGCAAACGGGGTGGGTCGGTTTATAAGCAGCTACTGGTTCCGACCCCCCAGAAATTGCGGGGTCAGGCCGAAAACGCCCCACAGGCTAAGATGTTAATGTTTTTATTCGTAAGCAAAAGCTGTGACGATGTGCCCTTTAGTTGCTTACACCGGTGGCACATTTCTCAGGGTCAAAATGGCCATAAACTAGATTTTAAGGGTTCTTTGCAAAGGCAAAAATGCTTCGCCTTTTGGGCAATTCTTAAAAATTATGACAATATGCAATCATCACATCACCTGCACGAAAATGTGTAAATACGACAACCATTTCTCGCACAGATGCAATGGCATAAACAATAACAAGGGGCACATTTCAGGCTTATGTGTATGCCATTGCTGCAGCTAGTGCAAATGTAACAACAATTGCACTGGAACGTGCTTTGGCGAAAACAATTTCACGGACGCCGCCCTTTAGTAAACAATGTTACTCTACAGTTTGCAATAGTAATTATCATTGCACGCTCAATGAACAAAACTATTGCACTCGAATGTGTAAACTGATTATTCTTTTGCACCTTAAAATGTGAAAGTCTTTTCAAATGCACGCCGTCAAGGCATTGTACTATACAGTTACATAGCCACGTGCAATCACTGCTGCAAATGATCATAGTAAGCAACCGAGTTTACCATTGCACGGACGGCGCATTGGGCATTATCATTGCACTCGAATCGGTTTGAGTGCATTCGTAGCGACCATACTGCCCACTGTGTGCAGTAGCTGCACACAAAATAATGTGAATGACGCATTACATTGATTTTATTCGCCAACAGAGACGAATCCTAATTGAAAGCTAATAATCCTCCTGGAACTATCATTGGCCGATTGCAAATTACTACTTTTGGGCTAGCAATGAATGGAAACCATGGATGTAAATTCGGCATTGGGTTTTATAAAATATTATAGTTAGTGGGAGCAGGTTAAGTTTAGTCGCGCATTAGCTTCTAAATATGGAATCTAAATTCTCTATGCTTCAGTAGCATATAATTTATCAACTTTAATCTCTCTAATTGAACAATGGGAAAGTTTATGTTGAAGCTTTATTTGTATGTTTAATGCAAGCGCAAACCAAACTTATTGCGCAATGCCAACAGTAGGAGTATATTCGATGCCACGTTTCGCATGAGTTTGTTAAACATTGCACGATACACAAATTAATTCCGACTTCAAAGGGTTAAATATTTTATTGCGTACGACATCTTTTAACTCATTTTAAATTCTTACTTACACTTAATATTTTAATACTATGTTTATGCTAAGCTTGCGGCAGATGTATCTGTTCATATTTGTTTGTTAGTTTCAACAAAATCCACAAATTTCAACAGAATCGTCATATCCAACAAACAGTAATATTACTGGAAACATAAAAATTCAGCAGCATAAAAAATGCACAGCATTAAAGGCAAGATTCAAAAAACCCAATGTTTCGGTGAAAACGGATTTCTTTGCTGTAAATGCATACAATTCAAACCAAGTCGAGTGTGAATTAGCTCCATTATTTAGAAGAAAGAATTCCAATTTAGATTTTCACAAGCTGTCGCTTACAATTCATGTATAAGCTCCAAACCCATGCAATTTTTTATTAATTCTATGATTTCAGCAATCCTTTCAACGAGAAAATGTTTGTATGAGAAAGTGGAAAATGAACAAAACATAAATGCTGATTCAATGCAATGGAAAAGATTGAATGTATTTAGAACAGCTCACATTTTTGTCACTACCGTCCAATTTGTTACATTGTTTTATCATTTTCTTAAAGTGTGCATTACAAGCTTCTGCTTCGCTTCACAGCCTGACTATGGCCTTAACAGAATATGTTATAACTCGAGACGTTGGAGTCCGCTAACCAGTTGAAAGTGGTGTACGTGCGGCATACGTGTCGGATTCATTCTTCCACATTTAAGGCGAAGCGAAATCGAAACACTGTGGATAACGCCGTTAAAACGGGATTATCAAGTTCAACACTGTTAACAGTAGCTGTCTATCAGTCGCGAGGAAACTTCCGACACCGTCTTGACACTGCTAGTTAGTAAGTATAATCTACTGTTTGTTAATCGTGTTAGTTTTTCGACTTACCTGCAGCACAAGTGCTGACAATTTCACATAGTGACCAAGGGATAAATCTGTACCCCTGGAGATAGAAGTAGAACCCCGACTGAGCTACATAGCCTTAACCAAACTGCGAGTTCAAGTACGATAAGAAAGAAGAGTAGCCAAAATAAAATTGCATAGGTCTACCAGCGGTTGGGGTAACTTTTCACAGAAGTTTCGCTCGAGACCATGGACGTCGTAGACATTGTTGTTTCCCCGAGCAGAGGTAGCAAAAGATTAGTTTAGTTAGGTATTGAAAATTTAAGTATGTTTATGTATTTGTGTTTCTAAACATGTTATATTCTGTGACAATTGGCTAAGATTGAGCAATGTGGGAGTTTATTCTTGCAGGTTAAGTAACGTAGAAATAAAGCCAAAACTTAAGAGTAGATTTTAGTGAATCTATAAAACCATGAATCCATAAAGCTATAAAGTTGTAAAGCGATGTGGTGGTAGTGCCATAAGACCTGTCACAGGTATGCCGTATTGTTTATGGCCAGTAAAACATGTGACATGTATATCAAATGTTGATTGAGCTGTACAAATAGAACAAATATAGTACTTGCATAATTACCAATTTATTAGGTACCTATGTAACTGTAATAAGTGGAATAGACTAGCTTAACCTAGTGATTTTAAGGACAGTTCTAAATTATAGGGTTGAAATTCAAAGATAGTTAAAGCTAAGTCAGATATTGACATAACAAACCGTGACCTAGGTAATCTAAGCTAAGATAGGGTAAAACTAAGGGCTGTGAGTTCAATTAATTAGGTGAGAATTAGCGTAAAACGAGACTAAGATTGCATGTGAATAGCCACAGAAACACTAAGTGTCTTTGACCACAAAGTATAATTTTGCCATGTAAACTTTGGAGTAGCTTAGCCAATCATTAAACAGGTTTAATGTGTATAGGTATCAGATTCCCAAAACAAAGTTTCTAGACTCTTGAATATCCCCAAGAGTATCCTCGGTAGATTTTCTTTTAGTGTGGCGAATGGCTCAACTATCAAAAAGCAAGATAAGCCTAAATCAATCCTAAATAAATAGAACTCAAGTAAACAAAGAGCCTAAGTTAACTCAAGCAAAGCTTAAGGAGCTAGCGGTACTTCTAATATGGATTAAAGTGCAGAACTTTTAAGTATAACATTAAGTTTAGGAATTTATTTTCAAGATTTTAATATAAAAAAGTTTCTAATTAGAGCGAGAATTTTATTAAAATTTTAAAAGCTAAGTTTGGTTTAGGGAAAATTTTAAAGTCAATTCAAAATCGTTCTAGTTTAGGATAAATTTCTAATAGCCCTACAGTATTTCAGGCCTTGAGGAGCTCTGAGATCTGTGAAAGGACAACGCCATTTTTAAGTTAGAATTTTATTTAAAAGAAATATTAGTAAAAACTTGTAGTTTTATGCACCAAAATATTAATGAAAGCAATATAAAACATTAGAAGTGAAATGTAAATAAGGCAATGTGTATCAGGAAATGCGTAGTAAATTTATGAATAAACATTTTTACATTCCACTTTTAACCCCAATCCCTACCGAATAAATCTGTTTGAAATTCAAAAGTTAGATTTAGGAAATTCGTATTTTGTAGAGTCTTAATTTCAGTAAACGTCCCAACAATCTGATAATGTCCAAATGGACTAATATATATAAATATTTCCCCAAAGTTGTTTAGATAAGTTTAAATCAATTTTATAGATCCATCCTTCCCACTGAGAAATCTTCCGTCAAAGGGTCAGCATTCATCATTTGCCTTTCACTAGATGCTGTAGCTTATATGGCCCGTGAGCTTGCCTTTACGACGCAGGGAAATCTAAGATTAATGAATAGTTTAGCGAAAATTTATTTAAGTTTTCAGAAAAATTTCAACCTTATTTTCGGATAAAGTTTTCATAAAAACTCCAGTTTGAATTTGACCCTTAAATGCGTAACTCATTTTTCGAACACTACTGCATGACTGGGGTCAATCAGACCCCAAATCAAAAATCTACTAAAATGGACAAAAACAAGATTGCAACAACAAATAAAAATTATATATCTGAAAATAAAGCAAAACAAAGCAAAATAATCGTTTCACCGTCAAAATATTATACAGTCCTAATATGGCGGACCGCGGATCTGGTAACCATCTTATTCTCCTAACAATTTAGTGGTTTTCGTAGCAATTATTGCAGACGATGACCATGTGATTTTTGAAGATGGGTTCTACGCACGAAAAGCATGTATCCTGTGTATTGCGGTTGGTATCTTGAGGACATCGGGAACATCGAACGCGTTTTGCGGGACGCCTTGACGTGTCAGGATAAGGTTTCACAGTTTCTTGAGCTTAACCCAACTTCAATAGAGCATCGGTTATGGGACGACGCAACGTGGTGATAGTTGCAGGTTTACGCAGCCAGGCATACAACAACTCATGACGAAGCGTCTTCAAAAACAAAAACTACGTGATCGACCAGTAACGAAGTCCGGAAAACTATGTTTGAAAAGGGCGAACGCCTTGACCTCAGCGATGTTCAGTCAATTGAAAATATATGCAAGCGGAAAGCGACGTGTCCGTTTTTGAACGCTGTATGTCTGACAAAGCTGATCAACAGCGTCAACAGCTCGTTTATTTTTGTTATAGTCTAGAATCATCTCCTCTTTCCCAGATTACTCACCGACGGAGTTGTCATTGTGCATCGACGGAAGCAAAACAACGCATCTATTTCGCTTTGGCGTGTAGGAGCAGAGTAAAATATTCAAAGTGAAGCAAAATACGTAGCTGCCGGAGTCTGTTCCATGGGAATCAACCATTTTCTTAGGAATCTCCTTCTTGTTCTGTTTCATCGTTCCGAGTAATGTTATCCCCATAGATGTCAAATCGTCTGCTAATTTGGCTGACATGAAATAATTGTCTGTAGTCACATTGATTCCTGATCGAGCAAACGGCTTTGCAAGTAATTTCACAGTATCCTGGACCAGACGGACTTGTACAGTTTCCTCAGGCCCACGACCGCAATACGGAACGTTATTCAGAACGTAATGGGGATTCCAACAGATGCCATTGAGAACAGTTTAATACCGTACTAATCTGGCTTCGATGGCAGATATTGCCGATAGGAACATAGACCACAGAATGGAATGAGCTGTTCGTCGACGCATACATATGCTCCAGGATTGTAGATACATCGGCGATTTTGAATAAAACTATTGAAATAATCCTGAACGGACCAAATTTATCGCGCCTTGTCCCAATGTCTCTTTTAGCGCGATCATCAAATCTCATGTTTCGCAATATCTCCACGAATCGGTTTATTCCAAACGACGCTATAAAAACATCCCTCCCGTTTGAAAGCAGATCGCGAATTGGCTGATGCTGCCCGCGGTATACTCCAATGAGAAATAGGACACCTAGAACGCCTTCGATCTCGGTCACATCAAGTGGTTTCCACTTATCCTTATTTACGAATGCCTTGCATATTTGTATATCGAAAGATTTCGGCCATCATTTGGTGATTTATGAGGCACTTGAAGGCTTCTTTGGCCATATCGATGTTCGCCGCTTGTCTGGTGTTGCCTTCTGGATGCCGCGCAATCTTGCGAGCCAATGGTTGAGTAACTGGTGGTGCCCATTCTGGTAGCCATCTGATGTCCTCATGCCATTATCATTGTCGTTATCAGCGTCATTATTTCGGCCAATAGTGTTATCGCTTTGTTCGTCATCACTAGAGCGAGCTCCTTGACTCGACATTTTGCCGTCGAAGAGGCGATGAGATGCTGCCGTCCGAATTATTACTGTTTTCACTGCTTTCGTCGTCACTTTCAGCTTCCTGCGATTGTGTGTCCACCTGTGGCACACGACGAGCGCGACCATACCGACGAGGTAGTTCATGTCCCAGGAACTGTCATATCAATCAAAACTCACTCTGTATTTTGCTGTAAAACTTTTAAAATTTTTACGGGCCACCACCATCCGATACGAGCGTCGTCTCGCCAAAATGCTTCCGCTGAATCCCCGACAGCAAAAACCGCAATATATGTTGTTGGATACAATATAGAGCCAAATATGAATCTGTAGCAATCCATGGATTATGTATGTAGCTGTATTATTAACCTAAACCTACAATCAAATAAATATACTGGCAGGCAATATAAGTTTGTGTAACAAAAAGACTACTTCTAGATACCTAATCCGCAATGCGGGGATTTCACTAGAATGTGCGGCAGTTATAACTCCGCACGAACCCCAAAATGCCGTGGGGTCAATTTGACCCTAGTTATGCATTTAAGGGTTAAAACAGTTTCGAGATTTTAAATTTTGTTTTTAGATACATGCCAAACAACTTTATGAAAGGTTTTCAAATAAGTTTAAATTTAAATTCATAAAAACTTTTGATGAAGTAAATCTCCCAAACGGATTTCCATTATACATAATTCCAAGCCTTTTCTCGGACGCTCAGCTCAAATAATTCAGAAGATGTTTAGAACGTCATTGTCTGTTCTTAAAGATCGACACCTGTGGGTTCGGCTCCAAAGGCGCCTGCACGGGGGTCGGAAGACCTGTCAAAGGGGCCATGGATGAGTTCTAGCTTAAGGGATGTAGCTTCAACCCCTATACCTCCTGTGAGCATCTATGGTCTAACGTCGCTATTGAATGAATGACCTCAGAATTATTTCAATAACTAGACTGCCTATTTGAATGAGGGACACAAATCCTAAACTTTTGCTAACTCTTTTTTCGTCACCATTGAAATGGAGCGAAATGTTAAATTTCAATAATCGTTGACGATTTTGGAAACCCACGAATAGCCTGGGGTGTGTTCTTCATATTTCGACAATATTTGCGGTCTAAACTATGTTTAGCAATTAAGCATAATAGTTTGTTACTAGTGATCGTTTCTTGGATATATTAGATTTGTGAACATGGCATCCGGGATGATTTTATCTTATGCTGTTATCGCATTATTGATCATGGGTGTTCCTGCCAATGAAAGCAATGCAATGGTAAGTTCATCGATAATTTCTAATTCGTAGTCATTCTGAAGCGAACTTAGCAATTGAACATGTGCTTGTGTGACCTAATCCTCTGATAAGTTTTGTTTTAATAGTTCTAACGTGCCGTTAAATATATACGCTCCGTTTTCGTAAGTCGTCTGACGTTACAAACCCTCGATATTTTGCAATGCGGGAATTTCTTAAATAAGTTGAAATAAGATAGCATTCGCAATCAATTTTTTTACGGTCATAAAACATTCGGCGATCATCATTAATCAGCATTTTATGTGAAATAATTATAGTTGTTCACTGGGATTTTGAAGCATATAATTTGATGTAGTCGGTTTACAAAGCGATTATATTTTACTGAATTCTAAAACTCATATGTTTCACATTAGATCGGTGGACAAATGCACACTGTGGGCTGAAAGCTGAAGAAAAGATTTCGATGTTTGCTGTTATAAACGGTTTATACTAGTTGTACTAGCTTTGTGAGATTGATTCACAGCAAACAAGATATCTGATCATCTCAGCTAGTAATATAGTATGGTCATTATCATAAAATCATGAATGAGAAATTCTAATTGATAAGTTTTATTTTTCCTATTTGACTTCGTTGGAACTATATTCCAGATTAATAAATATTTGATTTGAAACAGAATCTATTCTAAACATCCCAAGCAACAGCAGCTGTGTACTTATGTTTTCACAACTGGAATTTCGGAAATGCTAGTGTCAACGGACGTTTATGAATTCATAAATTGTATATAGAATCTGAGTATATATTTGTCGTACTATAGGAAATACACATTCAATAACCGACGCAGAAGTGATTCGATTGAACCCGCCTAATTTCATATTACTGACGCGGAACGAGGGAGAATATATAAGTGGGTCTTATGGCTTGATATGTGTTTAAAGCAGTGGTGACGATGCCTTTAATCCTGTCATGCCCAACTCTGTCAATGGTCAGGGATGCACAGAGCAACGAGTTGTATTCAAAAGCTGGCCCATGTCAACGAGGGAGAATATATAATTGGGTCTTATGGCATGATATGTGTTTAAGTCAGCGGTGATGATGCTTTTAATCCTGTCATGCCCAACTCTGTCAAATTGTCAGGGACGCACAGAGCAACGAGCTGTATTCAGAAGCTGGCCCATGTCAACGAGAGAGAATATATACTTGGGTCTTATGGCATGATATGTGTTTAAATCAGCGGTGACGATGCTTTTAATCCTGTCATGCCCAACTATGTCAATTGTCAGGGACGCACAGAGTAACGAGCTGAATTCAAAAGCTGGCCCATGTCAACGAGGGAAAATATATAATTGGGTCTTATGGCATGATATGTGTTTAAATCAGCGGTGACGATGCCTTTAATCCTGTCATTCCCAACCATGTCAATTGTCAGCGACGCACAGGGCAACGAGCTGTATTCAAAAGCTGGCCCATGTCAACGAGGGATGATATATAATTGGGTCTTATGGCATGTTATGTGTTTAAAGCAGCGGTGACGATGCCTTTAATACTGTCATGCCCAACTCTGTCAATTGTCAGGGACGCACAGAGCAACGAGCTGTATTCAAAAGCTGGCCCATGTCAACGAGGAAGAATATATAATTGGGTCTTATGGCATGATATGTGTTTAAAGCAGCGGTGACGATGCCTTTAATCCTGTCATTCCCAATTCTGTCAATTGTCAGGGACGCACAGAGCAACGAGCTGTATTCAAAAGCTGGCCCATGTCAACGAGGGAGAATATATAATTGGGTCTTATAGCATGATGTGTTTAGCGGTGACGATGCCTTTAATCCTGTCATGCCAAACTCTGTCAATTGTCAGGGACGAACAGAGCAACGAGCTGTATTCAAAAGCTGGCCCATGTCAATTTTAGCGGCCGAAGTATAATGTATGCCATGCCGTTCTCGATATACTAAGCCTAAGCCTTAGTCTTAGTCTAAGCTAACGTTCCTATATGAGCCATGTACTAAGCCTAAGCCTAAGTCATGGGGCTGCCGCCCTCGGAACCCCCTCTGTAAGCTGTTCTTTTTCTAACGTTATAACTTTCGGCCCCTAAAGTTGACATGGGCCCAAAAGCTTATCGGTCCACGTATGTTTTCATTTGCGGTATTATTCGCTCGCCTTGCCAGGTTCTTTAAGAAACCGTGCAACAGCTCCTAAATAGCACAATGGTTTAGCCACGCTGCTGGCAGCCGTACGGTCCTCGTGCAACATTGTGGCGGTGGCCTGATTTTGTCAAACGTTGGCCGATACACAAACTAATTCAGGCAAAGGGTTGATCAAAAAATTAGCCAATCACTTGGTTTTTTCACACCTAACTCTGCCAAATAGGCATCGATGCACATTGCGATACGATATGTTTACTGGATTTATCGTGCGGCGTATGTTTGCACGTGTATAGTTTATTCGTCCGCTTTGCGATGTTTCTTAAGCAACCGAGCAACAACTCCTAGATAGCTCACTGGGTTGGACATGTTTCTGGCATCCTTATGAACCGAGCTGCATTCTTAGCGCTGGCTTGATTTTGTCAAGCGTTGCAAGATACACAAATAAATTCGGGCTTTCAAGCGTTAATGATTCGCTGGTGTATACTGTCTTTCAGGTTTTTTTGGAAGGCCCATAACGATCAGTTTGGACCATAAAAATCACCACAGACCGCAGACGTGCCCCGCCTTTCCATTTCCTTTGGCCGCCTGAGTTACAAGTATCCAATTGTGCATGTAAGCAATTAAGAAAATGTCAAACTTAATTTGACCAAATGTACATTGAGCTGCATCAGTATAACAAACGTAACATATGACACAGTGGCATGCGTTAGATTTTAGTAATGAAGCTATTAACTGTGGACACAGTCAGTAAACCTTGATTAGCACTGCCCAGCGTCATTGTGGATTTACTGATGCTAAAAATTGCGGAAAGATCAGTGAAAATAAAACCAGTGTAATGCTTCAATTTTAGTTTATATGACCAAATTTGAATTGTTATCCTGTATGATTCGGCGTTTATACTTAATAGCTGCTGCGTCAAAATATTTCTGAAATGCTAACTGTTACTTTATATCAAATATTGAATTTAAAAGCTACATTTCTACATTTCTAGGGGCTTGTTTGAAAACTAAAGCTCAATTTTAGGATGAAGAGTTTTCATCAAACGTAAATGGATTTACAGGTGGCTTAGTTGCAGAAGTAAGATAATTTATATATTGCTTCAAAATTATAAACGGGGAATGGCTTGGACAATGGAACCATGGGCTGTGAGATTGAATTGCTACCAACGGTAGCAGTATCAGATGTACGAAGCTCTTTAAAACGTATATAAATGTTTTTGAACGCGAATAAACACGCAGACAGGAAAAAGAATAAATAATTAGTTTTTGCGTGTCGACGACCATAAATAACAGTTTACATTATGTGTAGCTCTCTTGTGTAAATGCTCAAAACACAACAATTAGGGTATGGTTCGCTGTTTGAGCACAAAATAATGTCGCAATACGGTTTGCCAAATACAATCGCTTGTGACTCCAATTGATTGCGATTCAACAACGTAATGTGGCGTTCACGTTATAATGCCCCAACGTTTGGAACCTATATACACCACACAGTGTCAAGCACGCTGTCGACAGCAGGGTGTCCTAGACATCCCCATATTTTTTCAAGGGTACCTAGCTATGAGTATTGCCACTTCTCGGCAGTGTCGAGCACACCGTTGTTTCTTGCAGATTTATTGGCGGTGTGCGACATCATATCAACATTCATATAGTATAGACACAAATATCGAGATTTTTAAAGAAATATGCAGCACGGTTGACTAATACACAGCATTAGTGAAAGATGGTGTCAGTTATAATTAATTGGCGCCTAATTGATAGCTAAGGGTGTGTACGACACTGTAAATATAAAAATATAGTAGCTAGTGGTGTGTCGTACACCCTCGGCAATTGATTTACGGCATGGGTGTGACCCTGACAAGTCTATACGGTAGATTCACAACTGCAGGGGACAAAATTTCCAAACAGCGGGTACATTATAACGTGAACTCCGCACAACTCCTGTATCATATCAAATCACCCTGTGAAAATTAGTAAAATAGTGCATTTCACATAATAACTCAGTTTTTCTCATATTTTGTATTGTATAAGCAAAGGACAAGGCAATTGTTAAGTTCTTGAATTTGAACATGGGAACGCAGTGGGTTGCTTTTGCAATTTAAATACGTTTAAAATCATTGATACGAAAGGTGAAAATATCCCAGCGTATTAGCGGCTGTGACAAAATAACTAAAATGGATCACATTTACTAAACGTTCAGGGCCGAAGTATAATGCATGCCATGCCGTTCTCGATATACTAAGCCTAAGTTTTAGGCTTAGCCCAACCTGAACGCCGCACAACGCCTGTATCATATCAAATCACGCAGTGAAAATTAGTAAAATAGTGCATTTCACATAATAACTAGGTTTTTCTCATATTTTGTATTTTTAAAAGCAAAGGACAAGGCAATTGTTAAGTTCTTGAATTTAAACATGGGAACGCACTGGGTTGCTTTTGCAATTTAAATACGTTTAAATTCATTGATACGAAAGGTGAAAATATCCCATCGTATTAGCGGCTGTGACAAAATAACTAAAATGCATCACATTTACTAAACGTTCAGGGGCCGAAGTATAATGCATGTCATGCCGTTCTCGATATACTAAGCCTAAGTTTTAGGCTTAGCCCAACCTAAGTCCCTATATGGGCCATGTACTAAGCCTAAGCCTAAGTCTGGGGCTGCCATCCTCCCATCCCCCATCTAAGCAGATGTTTTTCTAGCGTTATAACGTCCGGCCCCTAAAGTTGACATGGGCCAAATTTTATCACAGTTTTATCGCTGCTGTACATTAGCAAATTTTCAGATTGCCTAATTTTTTGTTACGTTCATATAGGAATATACATTTGACTATGTTCGAATAACATTTGTGTTTAATGACATTTAATGTTGTTAAGTTTTAAATTGAATTCTATTTTTTGGGGTTATGGATTTCGTGATTGGTTTAAAATAGAAACTATTCAAAATCGATTTAAAATTATACTTTGTTGACATTTCTGAATGCCAAATGGTTCCGGAACCCTCTTGATGCACAGTTAATTTTCAAGACCGTTACGAAATACAAGTAAGTAAATAGTAAGTAAGTGGCACAGCTACCACTGACTTGTATTCTAATGTTGTTGGTGTAGTAAAAGAACCCAGAAGAAGAACATTCAAACAATGTAACATCTAGTCCAAATTTGATGAGTTGAAATAGAATTTAAATTATATTTAGTTTTTCACGCTTCTCATCACACTGCTGAAATGCCAAATAGAAAATGTCTTACTATGCGAAATTCACTAATCATTATCATTTAAAATTGATCCAAAGGACTGCACTGGAGGTAGCAATTACGAAAGTGGACAAAGCTATGTCGCATGATGAGGTTTGTTCCGTTGCATTTTAAATGCCGTATTGTTATACTGAACTTGTGGTAAATTATAGGGCTTAAAGTTTAAAGTTTAAAAGTTTAAACGTTAAAGCCACTATTAAGTTTAAAATTGTTAGATCCTGTTCCTGTATCAAAATTTTGATAAAAGTATTGAATTAATTTTCATGCACTGTTATCTTAACTATAAATATTACAAGCACTTTCGGTTGCTTGAAATGTAAAACAAGCCTAAATATTTATCTAAAAATACGGAACGACTTTTAGGATTTGGAGCAACCACCTGATATTACAATTTTTGCTGACAGGTCCGCAATCAAAGTAAGACATTCAATCCATACACATTTCTATAAAGCTATCGTTGCCAACTATGCTAGAACAATGAGCTCATAAACAAAAGAGGCGAGAACGAGCCTTAATTTCTAGGCTCGGCTCGTTCGTTTACCAAATTTCAATAGAAGGCTCGGCTCGTTATACAAATTTCAATGGAAAGCTCGACTCGGCTCGTTTACCAAATTTAAATGGAAGGATTGGCTTGGCTCGTTATACAAATTTCAATCGAAGGATTGGCACGGCTCGTCTCGGTTACCAAATTTCAATGGAAGGCGCGGCTCGGCTCGTTTACCAAATTTCAATGGAAAGATTGGCTCCGCTCGTTTCTCAGAAAATTAGGCTCTGTTCGGCTCGAAAAACAACTTTAACAAATTCAGAAACACGTTCAATTCAAATATATCCTAGGGAATGCATGAAATTTAATACGCTCGATGCTTTAAACTTGCCCACTTAAAGTAAGCTCTGACAGCTTATATTTACCATTGGAATTGTGCATCATTTACCTTAAAATGTGTGCGGCATGGCCGGATTTTGTCACAGTTGGCTGCGGCTCTAAAGCCAAGCTTGGCTAGCCGCGATTACGCATTTTGAGATTTTTCGGGCCGACCCAGACCCTACAAATATATTAGCTAACAGTAAAGCGATGTTAATAAATTGTCACACGGGCAGGAATCGAGTCTAAAAACCAGAAATATATGACGACGATGGAAAATCGCGAATAAATGGAAATTGGTGATGAATATGGCCGTATATTCGTAAAAATTCCTTCCAGTTACAACAGCATAATTTTCATGTATGAAAGAGTGTGTTTTACATGGTTACTAGGTTGGCTTGTAAAAGGCGCTTAAACAAAAATTTTGAAAATAGCGAAATTTACATATTTATTTTACCTGAATTTATGCGTCTTGCTTTAATTACTGCTAATATTGCCTTTTTTGGGCCTAGAACTAACTATTTTCCCTGTAACACAATCTGCTACACTGAATCTAGTAAATTTTTTCGGTAGTGCGCCCTGGCTATTAAACCTTGAGACGTAGCCACTCCCGGCTCGTGCAAACATACTACCATAGCTTAGTTATTATTTTATTTATGAAGGGCCAGATATGGCTGTGCCTGGCTCCTTGACAAAATTCAGCCCTAGGTGCACACATTTTAAGGTAGATGATGTATTGTTTGCTTAGCCCTGCTAATAATGGAATGATAAAGATTTGATATGCCCATACGACTACTTTAAAAGACTAGATTGACTAAACACTATTTATTTTGGGCATTTCGCCTATTTAAAGATGCACATGCTGTCCTGTTAAAGTTATGGTTTATATAAACATTACCCGTTCATCACATGATCAAAGTCACCTAAGGAGTGAAGTCAGGGCCATGACTATCTCGATATACTACCCCATCGCATCTGCCTAAACGTAGGTGTTTATAAGAGCGTGCGACTAGTGATGATCTAAGTCGGACGACTGTCGACACCCAAACCCTCCACCAAGCTGTTCGTTTTTTCTGACGCTATAACCTAAGCTATAAGTACTGCATAAAAGAAAAAAAACATAACGGATATTTTCCATTAGCCCCTTGCCAGCCCTAAATTGGTCATCTCTGACGATACAAGGATAATTTTGGTATTATTGGACTCAGCTGGACGAGCTGACTTTCTAATGTTTAATTTACATTGTTTAACGACTAAGTTTAATTTAATGATATACGTATAATTGAATCTACCTTCTTGGAGATTTTGTCTATCAAGTTACGAGAGCTTTAACTTGATATCCAACACAAAAACTGAGACAAATAACCATTTCTAATAATCGCATATTTCAAAGCGTTATATGCAGTATTGGAAGTTGTGTTGGTTTTTAAATTACGACGTGCAACAGCTTTGAGTCATTAAGCAAACAGTACTTTTATAATAATGTTGTTTCAGACAGTAAGCGCTTATTTGAAATTGATTTAAATTATAGAATAGATCAAGCATGCCAAAACAGGAATTCAGAGAGGGCTCCCATTGAGGCCTCGGACCCACCGTCCGAAGGCCCTGGCCTACCGCTGAGGGAACCCCCTGCCCCTGAGGGAACCCCCTACCCCACGATGATCCACGCACCCTAATGCTTCACCCAACCCCTTCTCACGCGTCACGGAAATATTTTAGCCAATATTGGTAACAATAGGGTGCAAGTTTGGTACAAATGGGGTAAATTCGGCAAAAAGAAATTTTCGACGCGGGAGTTCAACTTTTTGCAGCACCCCTCCCCAGAGGACCTCTACCCTCCTTGGCTGAGACGACCTCACCGCGGACCCCGGCAACCCTCCTGAGATTGAGAACAGCATTTATGGAATATATCTACTATTAGCTTTCTGACCAAGTGATATTGATATACTTTTGATGGCGTCATTTGAGCAGAACGTCTCAACGTTTCCTTTCAGATGTTGTCGGATAAGTCCGAGCCGTTGGCTGCAACACCAGGTTCTCAGGGTATGTAGACTCTAGCGATCAGATTTTTAAGACATTTACCTCTCCCGATTTGATCATATTAAGAACCGATGATGATCGACTTTGCTAAAGGATATGGCTCTTCAGCTTTTCGTTGTTTTCGTCCGCGGTACTTTCGTCGTTTTCTCCTTTATGCCTCTTAGGTTTATGACCCAGTCGTCCGAAGTCTATCTTCTTGGTTCAGACATTCCCTTAGGTTCATGGGATACAAAACTCATAAAAAATTAATTTTTTTCTGGATTTAAGTAGTCCATACACTTCGGAGCGGTCTGAAGAAGTGGTCCATAAACATGGATGGAGTGCAATTTGATGGTCTATGAACATGGGAGGTGCGTAAACTTGGCGGTCCTAGAACATAGGTGGCAGAGTCATGTTTATGACCCACTTGGGGCATAAACCTGAGAGATATGATGACGAAAACGACCGAGGCGTACCGCCAAAGAAAACAGCGAAAAGTTGAAGAGCGTCAGACTGTTCAGCCTGGCCGACCATCACGGACTTTTGATCATATACATCGTAAGCTATATTACGATGCTGAGTTTGACGAAAAATGAAAACAATGACGCCTGTGACACTAAAGTACGTAGTGAATTACCCATATATTAAAAATATAGCAGCATCAAACAAAGTCAGCACAATCAAACAGGTGTGTAATGTGTGTATTACAAGTAAGGTCGATCCTTGATTTTCAGGTTCGGCTCGGCTGATCTCGCCCATAAAATTTTAGGCTCGAAGCTCGGTTAGGCTCGTTTGCCAGTTTGGAAGGCAGGGTTGAAGATCAGGTCGGCTCGATCGCTTGCAGCCCAGGCTCGGGTCGGCTCCAGAGCTCTTATTTTTGTGTTAGTGTTCATATATTGGATTCAGGCTCTACAGCGATGAATTCTCTGTCTTCACCCATGCCATACCAGTGACGATTTCACAAAATTGCCAGCGATTCCAATCCCGCAATTTCGTAACTCCATACAATACTACTCGACGCAGTAATAATAGACTATTGAGAGACATCTTTATCACCAGTATATTTTGAGATAGCAAATCATAATTGTAGAATTGAAAATTGAAATGCCGATAAATTGTTGTGGACACGCCACTGCTTTGAGCTTTGAAAACGCGCTCGAATCACTTCGCGTAGTTACAATTGCTTTAGAACTAAAAATAAAATCCGGTAGTGGCGTGTCCAGGCTTTTCAGCTGGTTTGGGACGTTAGTAGGTTGAACAAATGCAGCACTCATAAACGGTCCGACGTCTGTAAAAGGGAAAGCATTTGGCAATGAGGGATCTTGTGAAAATTTCAGAAATAACAACTGCGATTCCTTCTACCTAAACGTGCCATGACAAAACTTGATTTCATTTAATATATTTAGTACTTTATGTAAAACCAAATTTTAAAACTTTGCGTGTCCGAGATCTGTTTTACTAAGAATGTATTAGGGAAGAGTATGATACTTGCCTGGACTCTAACGTAAACCTGTGTCATACTCTTCTTTAATGCACTCTTCGTTTTAGCAAGAGTGCATTAGGGAAAAGTATGATACTTCCCTGCATTCACACGTAAACCCGTGTTTGATGACGCGGGCGTTTTCGGCCTGACCCCCAGTTTTTTTTGGGGGAGTCGAGATGCACTGACCCAACCTCCCAGATTTTGGGGGGAAGATCGGATCTCCCCCAGTTTTTTGGGGGGTAGGTCGACCTCCCCAAATTTCTGTGGGGTGGTCGATTTATAAGCAGCTGCTGGTTCAACCAACCCCCATCCCCAAAAAAAATTTGAGAGGTCTGACCTACCCTTAAGATTATACATACCAAATGTGGCATCATTTGGCCCACCCGTTAATGAGTTACGGACCTCATCCCCTCGGTCATTTCTGGCAATAAGATATTCATAAATTCGTGAAATTATAACTTTGGGAGAGTTTAAAATAATTTAAAATCGTAAAATCTGAGTGCCAGGGCTATAGTTTAGGTACCTATCGGATTTGAGTGTAGCCACTGGGTGCCTTAACTATTACACTTACATTAGCGGAAATGTAAGTGTATTTCTGCTGAATTTTCTTGAAAATCTTAAAATTTGTTTTGAGTTAGGGATTCCGAGAATTTTATAAAAAGATATTCTCTAACGCGCAAATTTTCGTTTAAGTTTGGGAGCGGATTTCTCAATTCCAAGAATTTCTAATGCTTAACTGTGTAAACTTCGCTTTAGAGAAATTCCCAGGTTTCTGGTCCGGGATAAAACTTTATTTAAGCTCACGCGCGCTAAGCTTAGGCAATTCAGTTGCTCCAGTCGGTGATCATAATATTTCGTGCTATTGTACGTGCGTATCTCAATCGGAGTGCTATTGATTTATCCTGTTAACGTAAGTATTCATTGATTGTATATGTATGTGATTGATGTTATTGATTTACTATAGATGACATAATAAAGATTTGGGAGAAACAAACCTAAAGACTAAATTCATCGAAGTTAACACCAAACTTTACGGTTAAACTGGCGTTGGGTTGTAAATATACGGCACAACCTTTTCCAATTAGAAGAACCACCCTTACGTAGACTCACACGGGCTACACACCTTTTGCGTGCACAGCCAATCAACTATCGATAGCACACGATGATATGCTATAAGTCAACTAGGAGGTGCTATATGCTATAACACCGACAATAAGTTTTCCATGCCCGAAAACCCCCAAGTGCAAGCTATGAGCCTCCCCGGACGTCACCATAAAGTAGGAATTTTGGGTCGAAGAACCATGGGGGAGCCATGCCCCCGTACCCATGGAACTAGGAGTCGCAGAGCAAAACCAACACTGGCAATAAATTTCAAATGCCAGAAAACCGAATAATAAAACTTTTCAGTCGCCCAGTACGTCAGAACAAATTATAAAATTTTGGGCGAAGAACCACGAAGGTGCGATACGTCAAACCCATAACTCCAGAACCGGACCCTTAATCAAAAACAAAAAATAGGCATCGGCATTTATCTATTTATTCATTTATTTATTTTACTACGAAATAAAACCAACCTGAGAAAAAATTAAAGTTAAAATAAAAAGATTCATGCTTCAGTGAAAGGTACTAAATTTGGGTAAAACCCTCATTTTGACCTCTGATCCCGAACTACGGGGCGCCGTACCCCGTACCCATAAAACGATGGGTCGCAGAGCAAATCCAACACCGGCAATGAGTCGGCCATGCCGGAAACCCCCAAGTCAAACTTTTCAGCCACACAGGACGTCAGAACAAAATTTCGAATTTTGAGTCAAGGAACCACGAGTGTGCCATATCTCAAAGAAGCACCATTTCACTATGAAATAAAATCAACGGGAGAAATCGAAAGTTAAGATAAAAATAACCTTGCTTCCGAGAACGGTACTAAAATGGAGTAAAAACCATCATTGTGACCTCTGGCATAGAACCATGGGGCCGCCATACCCCCGTAACCATGGGTCGCAGAGCAACGGGCAATGAGTTTTCTATGCCCAAAAACCCCAGATGAAATTTTTTAGCCGCCCAGGACGTCAGAACAAATTTTCGAATTTTGGGTCGGGGAACCGTTAGGGCACCATACCTCAAATCCCATAACTCTAGAACGGGAGAATTAATCGAAGAAAGAGACATCGGCATTTATCATTTTACTATGAAATAAAACCAACTAGAGAAAAAATTCCAAAGTTAAGATAAAAATAGCCTTGCTTCCGTGAAGGGTACTAAAATGGGCCAAACAACCCCCACATTTTGGCCCCTGACCACGGAACCAGACCCCAAATAAAAACGCTCAGGGATGCACACGGTAAATCGAGTATGCCGGTTCGAATGATCTCAAGATCATGAACATCGCTTAAGTCGTTCCCGAGTTAGGCCGATCACACATACAAACGGAAATTAAAAGAATTCACATCTGCAACCTCCACTATCTTCCTACTACTTTCACAATCTCCACTGCGTTCTGATAAATAATTAATTAGCTAATTAACTAACTAATTAGCATGTTTGTAACTTCCTCGAATAATAATGAACACCAGATTTACAATCACTAAGTTAGATGTAGTATTTATGCACCAAAGTCATAGCTTTACGCTAATTATTCATAGAAAAATAAGTTATTTTTGTTTAAAAGTACTAAAACTAGGCTAACATGCTCAACTAATTAGGTAATTACTAATTAACTAGAATAAATTTTGTGTCTTGCACCTGTCCGATATAAGGCCTTTCAAGCAAAGTTTTTTCAAAAAGCAGTAATTATTGAGAAGTTCAAAGGAGGAAAGACGATGCCGAATTTTTTTCCCTCTGATGAAGACAAAAACGCTTCGCATCGCTCCGCTCCATAACAACACCCAAATTTGCAATGCAGCTGCCTTTACGACTGGACTAATATAATCCTTGTTTCTGGGGCAGGCGCTATCCACAAAGGATAGTAGGAGGTGAGTCCGTTGTATACGGTGACGGTGCGCAGCCTACCGAGGACGACCAACTATTTCAAGGTAAGCGTAAAAAATTGAGCGTAGCATCAAGACCATGGCTTAGACAGTTACTTACAGCGAAGCTGCGACAGACACTGGTCACGGAGCGCTCCGCCTCTCATTCTGAAATCAGCATGATGAAGTCAAACTAAGCATTTGAACAGGTTTGCACACAAAATCCGTGATTAAAAATTGAAGCAATATATACTCGATAATATAAAACCATTTACGCTGGTGAATCCAGTATCTGCAGGACATCCAGTATATATATTCAAAGTGCATTTTACGAATTGTGGGACCAACGATAGTGACGAAATTACAGCGCAATAACGTCACGTTGCTATTTCATTTTTGTCTTTCTATGGCAAAAAATAGCGACGAACGTTCCGAGAACTAACAAAGAACAATGCTGAAATTGTAATATTAACAAGACCAATAGGGCGTGAAATAATGGTGGCGAGCGATACGATTAAACTTTTAGAGCGGTGTAGATTGAGTCTTATTTAGGGTTTATATTTCAACAAAATCGGTAGTTTAGGCTAAATAATGGTGAAAACTGGTTTCTCCAAAGTGGAGGATGGGGGCGTGGGACCACTTGGCAAAAACGGCGCCTCACGATAAATTGTGGCTCCTACCAGCAAAATTTTTGGGTTCCTCCAGGTAAAAATACCCCCAGATGTAAAAATCACCCATTTTTTTACAAAAATCTCTTCACGAAGTTTAAAAATTTGACTAATTTCAGCAAAAATATTGGTTGAAAAGTTGATTTTAACCACAATAAAACCATTTGGCACTGTTTCTGATGCTTTTTATTAAGAATTTTAGCGTTTTTGCTGAAAAATATTAAATTTTGAAATTTCGACCCCAATTCACATCCATGGCAAAATCGGGCGCCCACAGGTCCGAACCAGAGGGCCCCAATCAAAATTTTCAGAGAAGCCAGATTAAGGCTGAAAATAAAGAGGGTTAAATTTGCAACTGAATTACCGATAAAATCGGTTTATGCAATCGGCCAAAATTTCACAACGCGTCACCACATAACGGCGCAATATATCGCAATATATTGCAAGTGCAAGTGACGTAAAAAGTATATGTTTAAACCCACTTCCAGAATGCCCGATCCCACCAAAATATATATGTAAAAAAGAGTGATTATCTGTATTATAGTTTTCTATTTGATTTCATATTATCTTCAAAACATTGATGAAATATTAATAGGCACTTGCTTGAAATGAAGAAAAAGAAAAGGGTTTTCAGTCTCTTTATTGATCTTTAAAAACTCGTAACATTTTGTAAAATAAGAGTGTGCAACTGAGTGCATTTTTGAAATACCCCCAATTTCTGTTGCATAGCTAGGTCGCGTTTAGGCGATCTTTGTGGAAACAAGTATAACAAGAAAAATTAAACATAAGTCAGCGATAGAGTCAAATTAAAGGCTGTGTGCAAAAATTAGCGTCTAAACTCTGCTACCAATAGTGTCTCTATTGACATTTCTTAAACAAAAGCTGTTTTCATGGGCAACTCGTACTAATGGGTTATATCGGTAGGCAGATATCTAATTCAGAAAAAAACTGTATGCTAGTAAGATTTAGAGCTAAAAAGTAAGATGTCCCGCGAAAATGCGCAGGAAATTAAAAATACACAAATTTTTCGGAATAAGCTTGACATCGACGCTCATATATAATAATAAATTTTTGAAAATTTATATATATACCTCGAGTAAGCAAACATATTGTCGAACATGACTATGAAATAAGGGTTACATAAAATCCTGAACAGAAATATACAGTTCTGGGTGTTCTGAAAACACATGCTGTTTTATACCTCCTCGATATCACTTCAAGTCGCAAACGATCGTAGATAGATAAATACTGAAAGCACTTTAAAAGCGCATCGTCATTCAAACTATCGATACTAACAGCATCGGCATCGCTTTTTGATGTCTCAGTGACGGCATTATTCGAATTAGAAAGGATATTTTTAGAGATGCTACGCTCCATTCTATTGGCTCTCTAAAAGAAAAAATGATCGCTTATAAAAATAAGAAATTTGATAGACGTGGCTAACTTTATATCACTTTTAACTTTCTACTAATATACGTAACAATTTTTATCACATATTTAATTACTACCAAATCAAAACAATTTAATTATTTTTAAGTACGTAAAGAAACTGGGTGATTACAAAATCCAAATGGTAACAAAAAATTGAAATCACATATTTGTTAAGTCTTAATTAACTGTCTGGAATGTTCTTCATGTATATCAGTAAAATTTTTAGCGCCAGATGCTGTAATGATGCCAAAGATACTGTCCTTTAACTAATTGTCCCGCCAACACGGTTGGCGATTATGGCACTACGGTAGTTGACACAAAGTGGCGTTCACAGTAAATAAAATGCTGTTTACTAAAATAAGCTTAGTGTAAGTTACACAGCAAATGCTGGTGCAAAAGCGCCTTATCAAAAAGAACAATGTTTGCTTATGCCTCGGATCTCGAATCTTTAATACAACATGAAATAAACCTGTAATAATGAATGCAGTTTTTGAAATTTAAATAAAAGATTTGATGCAGATTTTGAAGTTTAAATAAAAGTTTGAAATTTAAGTATATATATGGTTGTCCATATCCGGATTATCCGATATATATGGGTAATTCCCGTCTTTCTCTTAGCGACAAGTTACAGCAGTAATAATGTATATACTTAAAACCGAACAATTCCGCTGAAGTTATTCTCTCATGACGCCATTCTTTGTCTTTTTCAACCTCGAGCAACATATGTATATACGTATTATTGCTATTAATCGAAAATTCAATCCTGGATCAGTGTTGGATTTCTCTAGACCTGGTCGCCGACGCACACCCACTGGGATAACATTATTGCTATTGTCTCAGGCAATCTTGTCAAATCGCTGGCAGGTGGGCTGTCGAGGATGACTGCTCATGGATTCGTCAAATGGTTAGGACTCCAGCCATTGCGTCCGCAATTAATACATCAACTAGACAAAGGTGAATCAGTGACTGTCGGGTGAAGTTTGTTGAACAATAGTTGGCGAAACTCGGCGATAAACCGGAATTGGCTGACCGAGTTATTTGGTCCGATGAAACCTTATTCAAACTCAAGAGTCATATAAATCAATACAATTGCATTTACTGGGTCAAGCAGAATCTTCATGATACAACTGGCACGTTCCCCAAGCTCCAGGAGTCACTGATTGGGTAGATATGTACTCTGGTCAAAGAAACTGTTACAGGTGACGGGTGTTTGTGAATGCTGACGGATGCCTGAAGCAGAACGTTTACGGAAGGAAGCCGAGCACTGTGGAGCAAAAGAACTTCAATGCATAAGAGCTTGGTCTGATTGACACCAAATTGTTACGAACAGTTTGTTGATCTGTCCAATTTTGTCATTAATAAATAGTCGATGTTGGACTAACACAGCTGTTGCTGAAATGCCGAGGCACTTTGTTAAGTTTATGTTAGTATTATTTGCAATAAAATTTTTGTGCCCGTATAATTTGTGGTTCAGATCATGCCATATATATAGCCCCAAAATTTTATCATTACTTCTGAGACGCCCTATACCCCATAATTTTTCCCGGACACCTGGATGTGGCAACCCATATCCCTGCTCGTCATTGTGTATTATTTTAGCTCCTAATGACAACGCAATGCACTTTTAAACTAAATTATCTATTTTTACGACCCCTATGAGAAGCGTTCTAGTTTAAAACATCGGTCAAACATCCAAAATCATTCCAAATCGTTTCGGTTTTCTCGAGAATTTGGTTATGAAATAATTGAAGCTACATAAACACAAAACTATGGTCATAATAAAATACTATATATTGAATAAAAAGACAAAAATCTATGAAATCCAGCGATCGGTTATGAATCGCATAGGCAAACCAAAATGCAAACATTTTCACACAGTGGCATTTTTAATTAAAGTAACCGTAAACATTCCATCAAACTACAACATAACTGTACCTAATTTTACAATATCACATATATAAATATAATGCATACTTCAGCTGCATATTTTGCCGCCAATCGATCAGAGTTTCGTGTGCGATAGCGTTTACGAGGTGGACCAAATTCGTCTGTACAATCACCCTCGTCCGCAAATACACCATTTGATGATTTTTCGCCGCCTTCCATTATTTTTAACAGTAATGCTGTGAAATATGTGTAGGTATCCCTAATATTGGGTAAAAAACATTATGTATTGTTTACCTATATATATCAGTCTAGTCCAAACCTCGGAAATTATAGCCGGGGGCCTGAGTCGGGAGGCCCACCGGCTCACCTGCCGGGGGAGGTGCCGGATTTTCCGGGGGGGTATTTTTTTGCCGGATTTTGTAGCGTTTAGACGTTTATTTTTCTCAGCAGTTTTTTAAGCCGGGGGTACCCGAATTTTTGCCGGGGGCTAGGATTCGACGGTACCTCCGTTTTGCCGGGGTGCAGCTGAAAATGCCGCTCATCCGCACCCCAGTTTGGACCACCCAGTATATACATTACAAATTTCTTATGGAAACGGAGCAAGCGGCTTTTTCGCTGGGAGTGTTAGCGAAAAAATGCTGAAAATTTCTTTCGTCTGTAGGTGCCATTAATAACTCATCTTCGAGTGGTCTTGCAACAAATTTTTTGTTCGATAGCAAAAATGATGAGGGTGTGCCCTTTAGCAAAACGCTAAGAGCTCCGACCCTGTAGTTTAAGTCAAAATGGTGAAAAGCCGATTCATAAGGTTCTAAGCAAAATCTGGCCATGCTACTACCTGGGTTTCGCAACCAACATCCCATTACGTCGAAAAACGACAACAGTATCAGGAATCAGCTCATCGGGCTCTACAAATTTGTTGACCAACGTCGATTGCGAGACCACCTCCTAGGTCGTTGTGGGCTCGAAAATAGTTCGCCTATCCTTTGCCAGAAATATCGATTTTGGAAATTTCGACATGCTATTGTGTGTTGTACCGTACAAAGCGTGTCTATTACGATAACAAGCACGATGAATACGACAGTTTTTTATTATCTAGACTCCAAATTGACTATATTATATCTATTCAGAGGTTTCAAAGGTTTTACGGTCGACGAACCCGACCCAGAATATATATAGTCCGTCTTCATTCATTAAATATTGTATCGCGTGACTTGCTTGAAGGCCAAAATGTAGTCTGTCTTCTTTGCTTCTATATGTATGAAGTACAAGACATCAAGAACAATCTATATATATAGTTTTTTGGGCTGGATCCGTCGGTGTGGTCAACTCGAGTCGGATTCGCATACTTCATGGCTTTTCAGTGGTTTCGTTGAATTTCGAATGGACAAAACCGGTTTGCAGAAGGTGTTTATCTTTAGTTGTTTGGTTGCGTATATTACTTTCAGGGCATTTAAAATTGTCTATTATATTGGTTTTCCATTATATTCGCTCGATACGATGGTTTGAAGTTCGGGCGCAACGTGATCCACGAGCGCAGCGGAAGCAGGCTCAAGTGATAACCCAAGAAACAAAAACTAAAATTTACGTTGCTAAGAAAACACTGCCGGTCTCATCTAAAATACGGGTCACTTATGGTAATATTGCTTCAGGTGCAACCACAGGTCCCAAACACTGCATTGTAGGCTCAAAAACAGACACCACATGCACCAATAACTTTCTGGCAAATGAGTATGTGAAATCAACAGCAGCCAGACCAAATCGCTCAGGCGCAAACAAATCAATGCGTTAAGAAAACATAGGGATCGTATTACGAACCGATGCATTACTAAGCATGAGTGTGCAAGTCCTTTACAGCCACCGCAAATGCAACAAATGGAACAATTTCACAGTTAAACATGCTTACCGAAAACATCGGAAGGTGATGCAGAAATGGAAAAATTAAAACAAGAATGAGAATAAATGTTGAATTAAAGACTATTCATAGCCTTACCCAAGTCAGAATTGGAATGAAATCTGCAACCCAACAAGGAACCACATATACGTACAAGTGAATATACGTACAAGAACCACACTCTTCGGCAGAAGCAAATGAATTAATAGAGCAAAAACGCAGACAGTCGAACTATTATATAGTGATTCAGCTCGAAAAACCAATGGAAGCTGGCCCACCGAAACAGGCTCAAGTATCAACTTCGCATTCACAGAAGCCGCTAATATCAACATTCGCTCAGTTTAATTGACATCATTGTTGTGGCTGTTGTAAATCATCGTAGTCGGCGCTACATATCAGACATTGTTGTCGATAAATTGTCAGCTCGTCGCTCTAAGAATTGAAAATAGTAACAATTTTGCGTTGGCGGACATAAGAGTTATAGCTCATGTAAGAAACCAGAACTGTGTAGCAGTGTCTTGAAAGTGACAACGTCCTCTGGAAGTGGATTCAAGAGGTTGAGTGTTCGACAGGAAAAACTGAAAAGCCCATAATTCGAATCTGGGTATATCTTAGGTTTCAGTCGAAATTGGTGAGCACGCAACGGGTATGGGGATCACAATTAAAAATGTTGCCAACATGCAGTTCGGACAAACCATGACAGATTTTGTACAGAATATATCTGCACATAAACGCATTGTGTCTACTTTGGACTGTATGCCAAATTGCGAAGACGTTCATTATGAGGACAATTGTCAAAATAGGGTACAAAGGCAACACGTTGTTAGACGCGTTCTAATATTTCGTTGTCGCATTTGTAATTGGGGCACCAGACAGTACATGAATACTCCAAAATGAGTAACAAGGGTTTGAATAGCATCCGAATGATACTAATGGTCTCGTTGCAAATAATTCGTCGGATCGAGATAACCACAAATTCCGCCAGACGGACTGATTCTGCACTGTATGATGATGATTCAAGGTTATCGTAAACTATTACGCCCAAATCTCGGATACTATTTCTAGAAGAACTCATTTGTTCATCTAGATTATAGTCAAAACATGGGTTTGAACGGCCCAACTGCAGAACCGCGCATTTGTTGACACTAAACATCACAGACCAGCGACAGCGATTCGATCTAGACAATAGCTCACCAAGGTGAAGTTGCATGCTGTTATATAACGTATAATTCTGTGAGATTCTTTGATATACGGCGAAACAATTTACAATCGTCAACGTATATTAACACGCCACCACTCGCAAATAAGACAAGGATGTTTACAAAAAACAGGAACAGTATCGGTTCAATGGGACTTCCTTATGGCACACCACTGGAAGCTTTAACTGGATGAGAAAAGACAGCTCAGTAACAACGGTTTGATAGCGATTAGCGTGAAAGGAAGCGATCAACACAAAAAAGGTTTACCTGCGCTCTGTGTGCGCCGCACCAAATTTAACACCCACTGAAGCGAAACTCTACTGAATGTTTTTTGAAATCTAAGTACACCGCGTCAGTCCAATCTCCACTGTTCAAACAATTTATTACTCGATCTATATAACCTAACAATTGTTTATAGCGAGATTGACCGGGCAAGAAACAAAATTAGCTAGATATTATCAAACTATTTTGAGTTCCAAACTGTGTTATCTCGTACGCAATAGTAAATTACACGACTTCCAATAACACTGGAGAAATTAATGAGTCGGAAATTGGCAGTGCTGTGCACGGAGCCTGTTTTGTGAAGGGGAACAGTGGCAGCTGTTTTCCACTCGGCCGCTACAAAGGTTTGAATCAATAATGCATTGAAAAACTCGGATAAAATGGGACAGAGCACAGTACCGCATTCTTTGAGAACAACTGGCGGAATATCGTGAGTTCCTGGAACAGAAGCAAGTTTCATTTTCTTGATAGCTCGTTTGATATTGTCAGGCGAAAAGATAACTGAGTCGAAAATAGCAGCAGCAATTGACGGGCGATTTGAAGTAGTGTCCAGTTCGTGAAGATAGGCAGACATGAAATAGTCCCCATTATATTTGCAGATACCTTGTCAGATACATATACGTAGCTAGCCTTCGTTTTTTACGAAATAGAACGACTTGACCTTAGCTTTAGAAATTTAGCTAACAAAGGACCAGAAAGATTTGGAATCCGAATTAACATTTTCAATGAGCCCCAATTTATATTTGTGAACGGAGCGACACGTTTCTAACAATACACGTTCGCATGCCATTTTAAAAGCATCCAGATCAATCTGGTTGCCAAAACGTTGAAAGCGACGTACTGTGTTATTTGGCTTTGAAAGGTTCGAAAGCAGTACATATCGGCCAGGGAATAACCAGAATCGGAACCAGCAACCGGAACCGTATATTTAAACCAGATCCGGAACCTGGTCTTCGAAACATGCTCACCGTATCATTTCACAATTTTATTGTTGAGAGAATTTGCCAATACCGATGCCGCCGAAATGAAGACACCGTAATCGGTGCCATGTGACATGCCGTTGTCAAGCTTCAGTATGCAAGATTGATTCTGAAGCAAAAATAAAGCGGCAGCAGACAGAGCTAACTAAGTTCTGGCAGTAGACCTGAGTCGTGGAGACGCCTTTTGAAACTGATCAAACTCGGCGCGGCGACAACCATGTCGAGCAATCGGTTCCAAAGTTCGATCACGCGATATGAGAAACTGTCCCTGGCATAATTCCACCGTGGAGTGAACTTGGGTTTTAAACGGTATCGGTGACCACGCGTTTGAACAGTCGGGTGTAGATCAAAAAATAAATGTACTGGTAGAGCGGTCAGATTGTGACAGAGTTTGTAGACCATAATAAGATCGGCACGTATACGTCGCGTTTTGAGTGACTGTATTCCAAATCGGCGCAGACATTCTTCGTAAGAAAGGTCATTAAATCCCGGAACCATGCGAGTTATCCTACGCTGAACTTTTTCGATGATTTCGATATCACGGTCGTAGTGCGGACACCACACAGTGCAACAATATTCGAGAATTGGCCTAACGAGAGACTTATTTAGTTTCCGAATAATAGGCACGGATTTGCTGTGAATTATTCTACTAACACAATTTACGACGAGCTCGGCGCGTCGGACTGCATCCGCGCAGTGAAATGAACACTTTAAATTATAGGCAACTAATACACCCAAATCTCGCACATACTCTTTAGAGTTTAAAGTATGTCCTCCAATTTCATAATCGATACAGGGATTTGATCTGCCGAAATGAATCACTGCACATTTGTCGACGTTAAAGTCCATATACCATAATTTCGACCACTCCCAAAGGGAATTTAAATCTGTCTGCATGTCCGTCGTAGCCACTAATGTAGAAACTGGACTTTTCGGAATGCGTCGAAAAATTTTACAGTCGTCTGCAAATTTTAAAATCCCACTAGAAACACAAGCGTCGATTTGCTTAACGTAGTAAAGAAACAGGATAAGCCCCAGTGAGCTACCTTGGGTACGCCGCTGGAAACTGAATAATGGTTGGATCGGGCGTCACCGATGTAACATATATATAGTAAAACATATGAAAAAAATGAAGGTACAGTGGATTTAAAATGTATTAAAAATAACTTTTGCATCAAACTTACTGTATTGAGATGGCATTATTGCTAATAATGTTTATTTATCGTTCAATATGTCGGTTTTTGGACCACCAGATCAAAAAAAATGCCTTCCGCTATATACCCTTGCGTATATTGCGTCAATCTGAATGTGCTTGTAACGTATGGAGCGTAGAATAAATACTTTCGCTGTGTATCAAGTCGCCTTCCTTTGCTGGCTCTACATACATACGTTTGTTACATGTTATCCTGTAAGAAACTTGAAATTATTGTTTTATATGGTTCTAACAGAAAATAATAGAAGGTATATATACTATAATTTTCTGTTCAGTGGTCAGAGACATTGTTTACGTTAATATTGGGCAACCAGCGCCGGTCAGATATATATATATATATATATATATATATATATA